>JACJUY010001716.1:25082-75970 GCA_014220935.1 Platorchestia sp. MABIK | reverse complement strand
GCGAGCGCCTAAATCAGTGTATCCGCTCCCAAGGACGACATTTGAGTGATGTGCTTTTCAAAACTTATATTTAAAAATGGCATAAAATTTGCGATATGCTAATAAAATAAATTTTTTGACAAGTTGAGTGGTTTTAATTTTATAACGTTTTGAAATCGGATAGGTTTTTCTGCCCCACCCTGTAGAAGCCAAGATTAAAATATTATTGTGCTTGCGCACTGGTGAAACTCGTATCACAGATCCGCTCATTAAGCATCTTTTCAGAGCGTGAAAGGGACAGACCAACTTACCAATTTATTTTGTTCAATACTGAATAGTACATTGTAATAACGTAGAAGTTATGCACAGGAAATACCCAAATGCATTTATTCATTTATTTGTTTAAGGAGACACTTGGCATTTTATTTGATAAGAATAATCAATGGGTGTTTTTTTATCAAATAGGGTGTTTTTATGCGGACAAATTTCAATCATAGGTGCAAAAACTCAAAATAAATCGATTTTCACGAATGATGTAATGCCAAAACTCCTTGGTTTCCTAGTTATAAGGACTTGAAGAAACTTTAAAACTCAAAGTAGGAGACCTCGTGCGCGCCAATGTTAACGCTAGTCTTGATAGTTCCGACTCTAATAAAGAATTTTTTTATCATTTTTAAGATAAAACCTGCAAGCATTTTACCATTGCAAAAAATTTGCAATTTAAATGTTCGTTAGGAAATTAACACTAAGTCATCAATGATAAACTTTAGTCGCTATTTCATTATATTAATAAAAAGTGCAAACATTATTTAATGCTTAATAGCTTGAAACCGCAGATACTTTCCCTAATCGTAAAATGCTTGCAGTTCTCATTTTAAAAATATCAAAAACCTGTTTTAGTGGGGTAGGAACTATAAAGACTTCACCTTTACACTTTAAATTAATCTAAGTCAAGGTCAATTTAATCCAAGTCAAGATCAATTTAATCCAAGTCAAATTCAAATTAAACCAACCCTGAGTTGAGTTAAGAAATGACGTAATCACTCGTTAATTTGAGCGTTTTTTGTATTAAATATGCTTCTATTGTATGTAATGGGCAAAACAATCGTTTTTCATTTCAGCAAGGAATACATATAATTTCCGCCGGTGTCCGGTGTAGCGATCTAAAGACAAGCCGTTGTAAAATGTGGTAAGTATCCAGCATCAGGCGGTAGAGTGTGATTCAGATCTTTGAGCTGTGTAAAAGATACAAGTCAATTATAAAAACTTCTTATTATACTACTCACTAAAGTTGTTTTAAAATTCTTCATTTATGGGAGTGTGTATTCATTCAAATATCGATGTTCAAAAGGTAATTTTATGTTACACATACATACATATAGAAGTATCGAGGAATTATTTACACTCAAATAGAGATTTATTTGCGTGAAATTTCACTTTATCACATGTATGAAATCATATAAACATGCTACTACATAAGATTATAAGTGGACGATATGTATATTTAATAAAAAAAAATATAGCCGCGAAATCATTTTTTCGCTCGTCCAAACGATTTTCGTAAAAATAAGTTAAAATTTTTTCATCGACATAGATGATATATTTGCCTTGGCTTATTAATTTGAAGGGATGGCAACACTTTTATTGCTATTGCAGGTATGTATGAGTGTAGTAGGCCTAATGTACTCCTATAAATTGTATTCAAACGGAATCGTACATAAGTACTCTGTGAATCGCATTTGTATATTTCTCTTAAAGACTAAATCTACAATACGTTCAATAGTAATCTCACGTATTCGCATGTGTGTGATTTCATACATGTGATAAAATGAAATTTCATGCATGTAAATCTCTAAATGATTGTAAGTAAATCCCCGATACTGCTATGTGTAACATAAAATGACTTTTGAACATAAGTATTTGAATGAATGCATACTACCATTAACGTAGAATTTTAAAATAACTTCAATGAGTAGTACAACACAAAGTGAACTGGTTATATTTTATATTTGACTGGTGTCTTTCACGTTGGTCAAAGATCTGAAACACTCTCTGCCTCTTGATGCTGGATACTTGGCACATTTTACGACAGCTTGTCTTTAGATTGTAAGGCTATTTGTAACACAGGCGAAAGTTTTATGTATTCCTCGCTGAAAGGAAAAACGATTGTGTTGCTCATCACATCCAATAGAAACATATTAAATGCAAAAACGCTCTAATTAACGAGTGATTGTGTCAATTCTTAACTCAACTTAGAGTTGGATAAATTTGAACTTGACTTGGATTAATTTGAAGTGAAAAAGTTAGCGCTAACATTGGCGCGTACTATCATATCATACTTTAGGTTTCAAAGTTTCTTCAAGTCCTTATTTTTCCAAAACTAAGGAGTTTTGGGCATTTCATCATTCGTGAAATTGATTCATTTTTCGAAAAAATATCCTATAGATATATTATGAAACGCTAGGACTCTCCATCAATTTAAAAAAAAATTGCGTTTTTGTGTGTAATTTCCCCTGTATTATTACAATGGAAATCAGCTTGATCATTCAAATGATGTAAAAACCTGGTAAATGCTCACTTTTATTTTTATGTGAAAATTTTGCCAAAAAAATTGAATCTATTGTTGGGAAAATGCAGCTTATCGTGGTAAAAAGGCATGGCAAATTTGTTTAAAAATTTTTTTGCCAATAATAATTTGAAAGATAACACACAGTTGTTGCTTGCTTGGTTGGTGTGTGCGCCTGTGACGTTCATAAGGATGCTTAATGACCGTATCTGTGATACGAGTTTCACCAGTGCACAAGTACAAGAATATTTTAATCGCGGGTACTATTAGGGTAGATCTATTTGTATGTCATCGATATCTTGCAACTTTTTTAAAGGAAACTATCGAATCCCGTAATTTTTGAAAAATCGTGTACACTAGAAGATATATATTAGTTAAACTCGATTTTTAACATTCTATTGCCAATTTAAAAGTCGTTCGTCCTTAACGATCATACTAACCATATGTACAGGTTGCAACACTTGCAAACAGTAGTATTCATCTAATAAATTGTGATTAGGTGGAGTCGGAATCGGAGTCGCAAAATTCTGGAAAGGTGGAGTCAGAGTCGGAGTCGGAGTCGCAAAATTCTTGAAAGGTGGAGTCGGAGTCGGAGTCGGAGTCGCAAAATTCTGGAAAGGTGGAGTCGGAGTCGGAGTCGCAAAATTTTGAAAAGGCGGAGTCGGAGTCGGAGTCGCAAAATTTTGAAAAGGCGGAGTCGGAGTCGGAGTCGCAAATTTATTCCTCCGACTCCGCAACCCTGCCGCCAAGGCGCTGCGTCGCGTATGAGCAGGCAACAAACCCTGTCTTGCAAGCCCGAACAAACTCACACTTCCCTATCGGATCCACACATCTCGCACAGCTCCACACATCTTACTGAGATCCACAGCTCCCACACAGATTCACACCTCCCACAGCTTCTACACAGATTCACACCTCCCACAGCTCCCACACAGACGCACACCTCCCACAGCTTCTACACAGGCTCGCAGGTCCCACAGCTCCCACACAGACTCACACCTCCCACAGCTCCCTCACAGACTCACACCTCCCACAGCTCCCACACAGACTCGCAGGTCCCATAGCTCCCACACAGCAGGTCCCACACAGATGAGTGCCGCTCCGCTGCCCGCACTGAGGCAACAAATTAGGCTCCGCACAGGCGCAAGCAGCGCACGGAGCTGCGCTGGGCAGTTGCCAGTATTGGCGCGAGGTGTGCTGTTGCTCGGTCCCAATGTAATCAGTAGCTTGATTATGCTTCCTTATGAACTGAAGCCAAATCTTCTCCTGTAAGGATACAAAGCTTGTTGCATGAATGATTGGTATTTCCGTCCTTTATCATGCCCTGTAAATTGGATCCCTGAGCGCTTTATGACGCCTGTAAATTTCTGTTTTTGAATTGGACCTTTATGTTGTTTTAAATTCATTAAAAATTAATCCTAAAAAAATCGAGGAATCGTTCAAAGAAAGTCCACACATTCAAACAGTTTATGTAAAAAGAGTTCTTGTAAAAAATTGTTACCAGTAAATGAAAATAACAGTGCCATTTTTGACGGTTGGGCATGGGCACTCTGTCTTTATTATATCCTTTTTCAAAAATTCAAGATGCATTGATTATTTAATCACTATTGAAATATCTTAAATGCACTTAAGACAACATAAGTCCACATTTACATTTTTGCGTAAAGTCAAAAGGGGTGTGTGGCAGTTAAAATTGAAGAATATTCGGAAAATATCGTGTTTAAGTAGCAGAGGCCAAGGGTTAAACTAAAGAGCATGAAATGCAGCTATCTAAGATGAAAGATTGCAGACAGATCCACATCTATTACACAAATTCACACTTTTCACATAGATCCCCCTTCCCATTCATATTCCCATCTGTCTCGCAGAGTCACACCAACCACAAAGATACACACTTCCCATACAGATCCCCATCTGTCTCACAGAGTCACACCAACCACACAGATCCCCACATCCCATACAGATTCACACCTCAAAATGAAGACGATCTGGAGCGGTAGCGGACGACTAACTTGATTTGTCTGTCCTGAACGACTTCGTGTAAATGACAACGTTGACTCCTGTCATAGGATATTTGCAATTAACCGCACAATAACTTGAACTTCTGTTTATAACGGAAATTTCAGGAGATATCTAAGCATGAATACCAATTGTTCTCTGCGGCGTGGGCATGTGAGGAGATGCGATCACCTCGTTGATCTGCAGCGGCAACGGCTCTTGTACCAGCAACAGTAGTTCTGCACAAGCTACACTAGCACTAGCAGCAACTCTAGCACTTGCACCAGCAGCAGTAGTACTTGCACAAGCTACACTAGCACTAGCAGCAATTCTAGCACTTGCACCAGCAACAGTAGTTCTGCACAAGCTACACAAGCACTAGCAGCAACTCTAGCACTAGCAGCAACTCTAGCACTTGCACCAGCAGCAGTAGTACTTGCACAAGCTACACTAGCACTAGCAGCAACTCTAGCACTTGCACCAGCAACAGTAGTTCTGCACAAGCTACACTAGCACTAGCAGCAACTCTAGCACTTGCACCAGCAGCAGTAGTACTTGCACAAGCTACACTAGCACTAGCAGCAACTCTAGCACTTGCACCAGCAACAGTAGTACTTGCACAAGCTACACTAGCCCTAGCAGCAACTCTAGCCCTTGCACCAGCAGCAATAGTACTTACACAAGTAGCTCTTGTAGCAACAGCAACTCTAGCACTTGCACCAGCAGCAATAGTACTTACACAAGTAGCACTTGTAGTCACAGCAACTCTAGCACTTGCATCAGCAGCAATAGTACTTACACAAGTAGCACTTGTAGTAACAGCAACTCTAGCACTTGCATAAGCATCAGTAGCACTTTCACAAGTAGCACTTCACCAGAAAAAGTGCCAGCACTTGCATTAGCAGCTCTTGTACCAACAGCAGTAGCACTTACGCAAGCAGCAGCACTGCACTTGTACCAGCAGTACTTGCACAAACGACACTCGCCCCAGTATAGGGACCAGCACTCACACCAGCAGCAGCTGCTGCTGCTCCAATACTTGCACCAACAACAGCACCAGGACTTACACGAGCAGCAACACCAGTACTTTCACCTGCAATATCAGGAGCAACATCAGGAACAACATTAAAGCAGCACCAGTATTTTACCTACTGAAAATGTGAACAATATGGACAGGGAATGATAGGACGGAGTTCAATATAATTTATAAACTGCTTATTTGAGTCAAATAATAATGGTTTGGGAAGCTTGAAAAGTACGGTTTTTCTAGACACTTGGCGCTTTCGGTTCCGTTCGCAGCAATATTCGAACTCTTTGCTTGAGAGGCTGGCGTGCAGCGTCATCCAGACTGGGTCAAGACACAGGTGCCGATGCCCAGACTGAACCTGAAGAGGGAGTCAAGTGGAACGTTCCCTCGGGTGCGTCCCATTTATTAACCAGGAGATGCAAGCGGCCAAACGTGTTTGTCTCGGACGTATCCAAAAGCGCCAGTCAGCAGCAAAGTGTGGGTGCGAGTAAATACGCTCAACCTAGGCTCGTAGTTTCAAAAGCGTAATTTTGTTGTCCACGAAGAAAACGTCACGCACAAAGATTTCACAACGCGTTCACGGAAACCCAGTTCGACCAAATGACGCCGATCAGATCAGTCACACTTCTGATTCTCTAGGCAATCTCGGGGTAGTTCGGAAAGATTCAATACTGATTAAATAACGCTTTAAACGGACGGCAGGGTCACACCACGCGAGGACTCACATGTACAATGGTGTTGATAAACATCTGTTCAGCTGACACAAGTTTCTAGTCCAGTAATTACTTACCCAAATTTGTGTAAATTAATTTATTTCCGCCGACACCAGCAGCAGCAAAAAGACTTGCAGCGGTGCCAGTAGCACATCACAATATAAAAATAAGACAAACCTATTTAAACCACGCACAATACGCCGCTTGCACCAAAGGAATTCCTGAATACAAGCAAACCAGTTCGACAGGTTGCTACTTTTCGCAGTACTGTAGACAGCCTAGCACTGCACTGCCCAACGCTGCAAAGCCTAGCGCTACAGCCTAGCGTGACACTGCCACGCGCTGATTGGCCAAACGCTATGTAGCAAATTTTGATGAAAACAAAAACAGCTGAAGAACAAGAAGAAGGGTCCCCGACTTCATTGGCGTGTTTTTTGAGGCGATACTTAACTGTTGTGACATTGAGCTGACAGCATGGACATTATTGGTGTTACCTCCTCCTTCGCTGGCCGGAGGGAGGTAACCTCTGCAGGCAGGTGACCGGAAACCCCTGAGGGAGTATCGCGCCCGGATCTCTACGTGTCTATATACGCGCGCCTGGTGCTCTCACTGGCGTTTGATTGCTTATGTTTTGTTAAGACAGTGGCAGTGGCAGAGTCGTCGGCTGCTTTTATTATGACTGAAGCGTGGCAGTTGAGCTTCGAGTCAACAAGCTGCAGGGACAAACAGACTCATTTGTAGCAAACAAAGTGCTCGTCTGCCAGGCGCCGGCCTGCTACACGACAAACCTTAGCGAGTTCTTACATAATATTAGTTCCGCCCCAGCATTAGTTAGGCCCTCATGCCCTGACGGCGGCGCCAGGGCGGCACAGACGCGCCTGCGCAAACAAATAAAAGCTGTAACTGCGTCCCACACCTCATTTGAGACACTCCATTTGGGACAGCAGCAGGGCTCACCGATGACGAAAACAATTAAACAAAAGGTGCAACTTCAGGTAAAGTGCTAATATTCTTTTTCAATATCTCTGATTTTATTCATTATAGTTATCGATTTGGCCTCACAATGAAATTGGGTTATACGTGAAGTAAATCATATTGTTAGGATAAAAGTTAAGTTAAAACCAGAACTTCTTTAATATTAAGCACATTCGGTGTATATGGAAAACTAACCGAGCTTTCTTGAAATTAGGGGCTTGAATATAATGAAAGAAACATGTAGGTAAGACGAAACAGCGACAGCAATCTGGGCTTTGCCGCTGCAGCGACAGCAGCTGTACGAAGTCTGACTAATGTCATGTTTACATCGAGATTTTTTGTGCCTGAGTTTGATATTTAATATTTCCGGGGCTATAATATTGTGTCAACACGTCTTGCATTCGTCTTGCCTTCTTCTATTGATTAGCGACTCTTCAACCATGTTATTTTATCGCCCCAGTCGCTGTCCTGTCGAGTCCTTCTGTGAAGTAGGATACCACAAAGGGGACGTTAATTAGAACAGAAAGCACGAAAGAAGAGCAGTGTTAGCGCGGCTGATGCGCTCTGCGCCTTGAAGTGACGCACAGCGACCGCCCAGCTATGGTCTCTCACAATACTGTACTGTGCTACACTCACACCGTGTGCCCGTACAGTGCCCGTGCTGTGCCCGTGCTGTGCCCGTACACAGAAGGATGCCCCTCACGGTGCGTAGTCAGCCAGGTTCAGACGACAGAAGTTCATCAGGTGTACTCGAGTGGCGAGTGGCTGTGTGCTTCATTGGTGATCTTTCAGGAAAAAAAATCAATTCTCGTAAATACTCCTCTGTTTTACTTACCGATGAGAGGTAGATTCCTCTTAGAACAAAATTGAATTTTTTCCCTCAAGTTCACTGAAAAATAGAATTTTATGCTTTCAGTGAAGTCAAGGTAGAGATACTTTTGCTCCTTTACCCTACTTTCTGTTGATGGCAGTGTGATTTTCATAATGAAATCACTGCTTGAAGTTTTTCAATTTGCCAAAATCAGCCGTATAAGATGAGCGGGACCTGAGCTCAGTACTTATTTGCTACAATATTTATG
The DNA here is from genome assembly GCA_014220935.1 of Platorchestia sp. MABIK. Classification (NCBI taxonomy): domain Eukaryota; kingdom Metazoa; phylum Arthropoda; class Malacostraca; order Amphipoda; family Talitridae; genus Platorchestia; species Platorchestia sp. MABIK. Next base: position 67,633 of record JACJUY010001716.1, on the reverse strand, counting down.
AAAATAACCGTTTTACCAAATATGCATGAATGAATTTGCTCGAAATGAAATGAAATCTTCAATCATCAAGTTATTAGGAATAACTTGAATTACCCTTTGTCTCTGCTTCCGCCTGGCTAGAGGCCTTATTATTTTTAATTCATTGATGAAAAAGAGTGATTCTGATGAAATACGGAATATTTCTGCCGTTGAGCGTAACTTTCTTTTCACTTTACAAATTGATGACACAGAATGATAAAATAATATGTAGCAGTGCACAGAACTAATAGACTTATAAAGCCAGTCCCGGGTTTACTTTTTAAAATACCTTCAGTTTGTCCAGATTATTCTTAGAAGTTTCCCTTTAAAAACTTTGGTAATTGAGCTTCTGTAAAATTTTGAACCAAGTTTTCTTCAGGGAGAACGTCACGTTGTCGGACGTGGCATCGGGCGACGCACGTCCATTAGCTTCTAAAACGTGGTTGAAACTCTGAAATCAATGGATTTCATAAGGGGTATCATTGGTTGCAGCATTTCAATATTCTGCAAGTTTTGAGAATTGGCTTAACATCATTTCTGTTTTTTTTAAACATGGACGAGTGCGCACTGCCTTGATGTAATATGAATTCATCATTTGAATTATTTTTCACTCTTCATTTTAGAAAGGTTTGTATAAAAATTTTACCGATGAATGAATTTGAATTCTCTTTTGAGGCTTTTATGTATGGAGTTTGCCGCTCGTTCAGACTGTAATGGAAGCTGGCTTTTGGCGGCAATAAACATTTCCCAACCCATCTGGCCTCCAGGTGGCCCTCTCAGCTCTCAGTCATTCTGAGCATTGATCTATGACTAAACTGTGGACTGATTTCAGAAAAGATAAATTCCCTTCCTCACCTGTTGTCCATCAGGTACTTCAGAAGAAGGTAATTCTGTTGGCTTGTTTCTGTTTCAGGAGGTGTAAGCACTCTTTCACCTTGAAGGCAGAAAGCTTGAAGTCAGCTTTGACATTGATCCTAATAACTAGCTCGCTGGCAAATGTTTACCCGCTTTTTGCAATTAATTTGGATATTCCTTGGCTCTCTCACGTGTGCGTTTCTGATTTTTAGGGTGTAAGTTAAGCACAGGCGTTTCCTTTTGGAACGATCTTTGTCTGTGGAAAGTTCATTGATTCAGTTCACAGTATCGTGAAGAGTGAAGGTGATCACAGTGGATGTTTACTGTAATTATGACTTGAACACTTTTGAGCGACGTAGCTCAATTACATTTTGATGGTTACCTATTCCCTTTAATTTTATAATTAAGCAGTAGTAGCCTGTTAAGAAACTTAGTTAATGGCAACTATCTGATATTTTTAAAACAAAAAGCCATATTAACTAACATTGATTTTAAGTTCAAATTGAGTCTGAGGAGTGTTGCCGCGCCCTCTGCACCTGTTGATTCTCCGTAGCTTGAGTGGTGTGTCCTCGTGGGGGGCAGGTAGAGGGGACCAGGTAGAGGGGACAAGGTAGAGGGGACCAGGTAGAGGGGACCAGGTAGAGGGGACCAGGTAGAGGGGACCAGGTAGAGGGGACCAGGTAGAGGGGACTAGATAGAGGGATAAGAGCAATTCATAGGGCACGTCTGAGACGTGTAACTAGATACGTTTGGTTGTCTCGTTGCTTTATTTTGTCTTCTGTTCTCGTCGATAAAATTTAACGGTGAAGTGTTTTTTATTGAAAACATACTTATTCTCATTTCAGCACAGTATTTCATAATACTTATCAGCAAAATCAATTAAAAACTGACTGCTCCCATCGCGTAAGTCTATGAATTATTTCTATTAATGCTAATAACCTCTTCAAATAATGACATAGGATGGAAATTTAGAATGATAAGCGAGGTCATCATTTACATATAGATCACACTGAATATGATTTCAATCATGACCTTGAATATAAAACATTTGGTTCATCATCATCAAAATCTCTTTTCAAGGCGAATTGGTAAACACACGCTTGTAGCAAAGATTTGACATTTATGACTGGAAAACTAGTGACCGCTATCGATTTGGTTTCAGACGATGCCCTAAGAGAATACAATTAAGGACATCAAACGATGCTAAATAATTTCGTGCACTTAACTGAACAGGCAGGATATTGAAGCAAGCCTCCCGCCAGGACCTCACGATATGACAGGCTCTGACCTGCGGGGTGTCGAGCCCTGGTACACTGGACTGAGGACTCCCTTGTTGTTGTCCGGAGAATTCATAGTGGGAGCTAACAATGATGCTGCATTTCTAAATTGGTTCAAATTGTTAGTACTCGTTCAAGATGTGATAAAGAACTCGAGGCCTTTTCCTCTGAGCTAAGTTTTAATACTGTAGCCAACAGGGGGCTAAATACTGTTCCGGAAGCCAGATGGTTAGGGCGCTAAACATCAATCGAGTCGTGTTCTCACAGCACGCACAGACCTGCTCACTAGCTGAGCAGTAGCGGGGACGCACACCAGGCGAGAGGCAACCGCCTACGCTGTATCGTATGTATTTGATCGGCGTATGAGATAGGATTGAAATAATTCTAACATACACGAAACTATGCTTAAATGAATCAAAACCTTAACCCTTTGCCTCCCAACAGTTTAGGGAAAAGTTTTCAAGAAGAAATGTTGCCAGGGCTCTGAAATATCAGTGAAATTGCCTTAGAGTGTTTTTTTTTTCTGCATAAGCAGCTGCTTTCTTCTTTTTTGAATTAAAAAATGTTTCGTTAAAAATGTTTGCTCAGCGAGACAAATCTTCGACACCAGAAAAATGGTCTAATAATCCGAGAAAAAATTTCATGTAAGTATTTGATTATCAGCAAACTTTTCAGCAAATCAATGTGCGTATGGAAAAACTTGCTCAAGGTAAATAAAAAAGTATCTAATATGTTGCGCAGACCATGAAGCTAAAACTGAGTGGAAATCAAAAGCAAATTGCGCGTGCAAGGCTTCTGGAATCTCTAAAAACACAATTGCATGAATGCTATTAATTGCCCTAATTTTGTAATTTAGCTCAAAATATTTCCCTACTAGTTAAATTACCTTGAAATGTTGTCAATTTCCCTAAACTGGAAGCACTAGCCATCTTGGCCCTGGAGTAGCGTCAGGAGACAAAGGGTTAAAAACAGATTTTTTGATTACATTCTATTCTCCCGAACACAATACTTTTCAGCAGGGATAAATTAAGAAAGGATGAATATATCGTGATTAGCAGTCGTTGGAAACCACGGAACGTGTGCATGAACGTAAGAAGCGTGGAAGTAGGTAGGCGTGAACGTAAGTAGGCATGGACGTTGACGTTACTCATCCTTGACCAAGTACCTGAAATGGCTTGTTCCGAGAAGAAACCTTCTAGAATACTCTAAGGAAGATCTTGGACGATATCGCAAAAGGATTGTGACGAATTATGTCTTCAAATAGGGATGACGTAGTTTGTTTTAGGGAAAAGAACTAATCATTTGCCACAATGCTTCTTTTTCTTTCGTAGTACATAGATACATCATAGATACATTGGGATGCATTGGGAGAGTTACTTTGTAAGAGACTCCTTGCACATGCATGACGTCCTCAACATGAAGAAATGGACATGAGCTAAAAGACTTTCCTTGTCTTTACATAGTTCGTTAGGAGGATTCACGCCTCAGTAAGGATAACAAATGGCAAAGATAAAAATTAAATATTAACGCAAACAGTATAAAACAATACGATTACATAAGAGAACACGGGCAATTTAGACTTCTGACAAGTCTATAAAACAGACGCAAGAAATATATTTACAGTTAACAAGTACAAATAACACTGAACCGAGTCGTTGGTGTGAGGAGTAAGGGCAAGGAGGAGTCGTGCAAGGAGTAACGATAACGAGAACAAAAAAAATGGAATTTATAAACAATTGAACGCTCACTTCGAACATTGACCGCTATATCGACACAAATCAAAGTTGTAGCACCAAAGTAATGAAATTATCACATAAAGAAATGCTTACCAGCAGCATGGACGTCACAGGCACAAAGGAACAAACAGAGTGAACGTCACACGCCGCTCGGCCCCGAACTAAATGCGAAATGGGCAAGGGATTTACCTATAGATGTCGAAAGTATTTTGTCACTATACCTTTCTAACTAACAAATCCTTACAAGGAACTGAACATAAAGTAAGGAAGATAAGGTTCTGAACATTGGTCATGTGCATGAGGTGCTGAACATGAGGTACTGAACGTGAGGTTATGCACAAGTGTTACTGAACATGAGGCACTGAACATTGGGTACTGAACATGAGGCCCTGAACATTAAGTACTGAATATGAGGTGCTGAACATTAGGTACTGAACATGAGGCACTGAACATTAGGTACTGAACATGAGGCACTGAACATTAGGTACTGAATATGAGGTGCTGAACATTAGGTACTGAACATGAGACACTGAACATTAGGTACTGAACATGAGGCACTGAACATTAGGTACTGAACATGAGGCCCTGAACATTAGGTACTGAATATGAGGTGCTGAACATTAGGTACTGAACATGAGACACTGAACATTAGGGTACTGAACATGAGGCACTGAACATTAGGTACTGAACATGAGACACTGAACATTAGGTACTGAACATGAGACACTGAACATTAGGTACTGAACATGAGGCACTGAACATTAGGTACTGAACATGAGGCACTGAACATTAGGGACTGAATATGAGGTGCTGAACATTAGGTACTGAACATGAGACACTGAAAATTAGGTACTGAACATGAGGCACTGAACATTAGGTACTGAACATGAGGCCCTGAACATTAAGTACTGAATATGAGGAGCAGAACATGAGGTTCTGAACGTAAGATACTGAACATGAGGAATGGACATGAAGAATTGAACATAAGGTCATGAACAAGAGGAACTGAACATAAGATAATGAACATGAGGTACTGAGCATAAAGTAAATTACATTTGAAGCCAATCACTCTACACAGACTGACTACGTCAGACACTGTGATAAGAATTGGGCTCAACACAAAAAGAAGGCAGTAATTTTTCGAGCTTATTGAATTTTTCCAAATTGTATTTCAATTTTTTCACTCATCAAAAAGAGCACCTCTTTTAAACGTCTTTAATTTCGAAGCCTCATTTGTATCTGTTCCTGTTAGTTTCCAAAATAATTTTCAAAAACCAAAATTTAATACGTACATAATTTAAATTAATTTCATGCATTCTTCAGAAACCGCAGAATATGCAAACTTCGCAAGGTTTTACTGATATTCAACTGGGACTGAAATACTTCATCCGGAGCCAAAACTAAACTTAAATGTTTAACGTCGAGAAAATTCTGTCCGCAGAGTCCAGTGATGTGCACCAGGCCTGGAAATCAAATCGATAATCCAAAAACCGTTCCACCTATTGCTTCCCTCCTCCGAGCGGAGGTAGGCAAGCGTGCCCGGCGTGCAGACGGCTAGTGCAGACATACCCACTCGCCTTAAAACAAATAGTAACCCAGCATGATTAAAGATGTATAAAACTTCTTTTTGAATGCATCATACCAGGCAAGTTGTTGCACACGTACGAGTTTTTTAATTTCGATACTCAGATGCTAGGTTGTTACCTTAATCAGCAACTTTTTAATTGAAGAAATCAGGCGATGTTGACAACGCTACTCCGTAATTTGTGTCACGTTATTATTATTAGTGAGATGGTTTGAACCGTAAACTTTCTTTCTGCTAGCGTTTCCTGAATTCTACGGTTCAATCTCATAGTTATTGCTGCTGAAAACTTTTGTCCACAGGAGGTTGAAGTTTTGTATACCGAAGAGAATATTCTCAGCTCTCGTGTTCTTGTTTCGGTCGTTAGTTTACGACCCTGAGTGCGTCATCCTGAAGAGAGATGAGCGCAACAAAGTGTCACCGCCTGCTGGTTCAGCCACGAGTGTGCAGTTGCCGAATATTCCGCCTCTAGAGGGGAAGAAGAACATTACTGGTTGTTGAATACATTAATCGAGGTTTTTGTAGGAATCGGAGACGTTATCTAAAATTCATCTGGGCAGTAGAATGGTAGTAACTCGCAATGGTTCAAGTATCAAGAAATCACAACTAGTGCACTAAGAGACGCACAGACGCATCATGATGTCACGACTATAGGGTGCGCGTACCAGCAAGTGTTTCAGGAAAACTGGTACATTAGGATAACAGGATCAGTCAACCAGGATAACTTGAGCCTCGCACATAGCATACAAAACAAACAACTCGGAAAAATGTTGATATCGAATTGATAGAAATACCACACTGCCTGACGTGCCTGAGCCTCGTCAGCGTTGTCTCCTAGAGCTACTGTACTTTCCAAAACGTGAGGAGTTCAACTCCTCTTCAGCGTCCTTATCATATTTGTGGCATGCAGAGGTGTTTGGATACATGTAAATGTCACAGGGATTACGGTCGTATATGTCATGCTTCTTAACTTCATTTTCGTCATGAATAAAAAAGATAACTGGAAAAAAGTGAAAACTGCAAAGAGCTTCTGGCCGTACTCGGTGATGAAGCAGCGTATCGATGACAGAGCACAACGATCAGGACCAGTTTTTTAAACTTATTTTTGAAAGAACGGATCGATCTTCAGCTCAAAGGCTCATTGAGGACTTCACTCCTGAGATCACTCGCTAAATATTTTCGAGTTGCTCACTCCATTCATCGATTAGTTAATGGTCCACTTGACGCTTGCGAGCTGCGGCGGCCCTCGAGCCGGGCAGCCTCGCGGTGGGGAGGAGGGGGAGAGCACGTGGCCGGGGCTGGGGGTGGTGAGGGGGTGCTGGGGTGCTGAATGTGGTGGTGGTGGGGTGCTGAATGTGGTGGTGGTGGGGTGCTAAATGTGGTGGTGGTGGGGTGCTGAATGTGGTGGTGTGATGGTAGTTGTGGTTGTAGTGGTACTGCTGGCGATGGTAGTATTCTCTGCGCTAGAGCTGCATGGAAGCACTGAGTGACTGCTGAAGTGACCCACAAAAATGTATCATTTCACCAGTTTGACCTGAGCCACATCGCCGAAATTGTTGTGTTGGTGCACTGCTGAATACGGCCACATTCTCTTCACTAATTTTTGAGGCGCTTCTTAATCATACAAAAATGATCATACAAACTGTGTTTATACAAATTTATGTCTTTATCTACGTGCATTCAAATTTCTTTATCCATACACCTGTGTATACCTTCATGTATATTTATAGCTATACCTATATCTATAGTGTATTTATATATTGATTTTAGTTACGGTGTACATACATAATTACACATATTTTAGGTCTATTGAAAAACATTTCGGTCACTCCATTTTTCTCTTAGTCACTCATTGTTGTGGTGCGTTTGGTACTGAATGGCGAGGCGCGAGCTTAACGTGAAGAGAGCAAAAGCTCAGCTCTGACTGGGAAAACATGAATCCAATTAGGATAGGGCTTTCATAAAATCTCGTCACTAAATAAGAACTTTTCAAGCAATCACTGAACAATTAACTGGATTTTGAAATATCTTTCAAAATAGTTTTTGAGTTTGATGATTAGCGCTACTAGTTTTCGATATTCAATTAAACGACACAGCCATGCTATACGTAACACAAGCGTGTGTAACACACTGCCTGCCACACATACGTCACTTCCGACACACTACATCTGACACGCTATACTTGCTGTAAGCCGGCACAGCTACTGGAGTAGGCGTAGCGTCAAACGAGTAGGAGTAAGGCTGAACACGGCCAGCTCAAAATATAGAGTGTGCTGTACAACGGAATTTACACTGGTTGTTGTGGTGCGCCAGTTAGGGAAATATCACTTTGCATGCAACGGTGTATCTGTAATGGAAGGGGTATTGTATATAACAGCTGTTACGGGAGTAATAATGTATGTAACAGCTAGTGTATCAGCAGAGAAGAGTCACACAACATATAATGTTGCGAAAATAGTAAACTTTTGGTTCAAAAGGAAAATTACTTGGGGCAAGCTTGAGTTTGGGTTGATACTTGAGCATATGGTTATTAGTTTTGTTGGGTTCGTGACTTTACCTATGCTTGCCTCGAGTGTTTTTCCCCATGGCTTACAACCTAGAATCTGCGAGCAGACTCTTCCCATCATCTAATCTACACATCAGCCGAAATATTCATTATGTTGGTTTACGTTCTTCAGTTTGTAAACTTCTAGGCTCAACGACCATGGATTTGCGTCAGAAGTGATGATGTTTTCCTAACTCGTCTCAGGCCACAAAAAAATGTCCCTTGGGATCTAGGCGTCGGCGCCGGCTGATTCTTCCCTCCTGGCATCTGCACAGCTCGTCCTCCTCAGATTTGCATGTAAATTTTTACCATCTCGATTGTGTACAAATCATGGCCTTCTAAATTGGATGCCATTTATATCGGTTTTAAACTGAATCTGTTTCTCTGCGTTTTGAATTCGATTTCATTTTTCGGCGCTTTGAATTCGATTTCATTTTCCTGCGTTTTGAATCAGATTCCATCTCTCTGCATTCTGAATTTGGTTATATCCATCCTACTCAAAAATTTGGTTTAATTTCTCTTAATTCAATTTTCGTTCCTCAATTTTTAACGTACCAGCTAAAATGAGGTTGTCTGTGAACGAAGAGATTCGTGATTTCCTATATTCACCGAGTCCGAGGTTCGCTTACCGTAGCTGGCACCCAGTGGTGACCGCTGTCTTCTACAGGGACTGACCATACAGTAGTGATCGAGGCTTCTGGTGGCTTTTGAGTTTCGTCACTAAGCGAGGACTTTAAGATTAACTCTTCTTCATCTGGATTTTCATAAAATGAGTGAAGTAAAGGTCAACCTAATCAGTCTACATTTGTGGGTTAAACAAAGTTTTACTGTACATTCTCTATATCCTCGTTACTGCGCCTTTCTCGTCAAACGGCACATCAGCAACGGAAGTCACATTGCATGTGACGTAACGGTAACGAAAAAATCCCATTGCATACCACTAAACACGTTGACTGCCTATTGGGGCATGAGAGTACCACTAGGTAAATTGTTCATTTACTTATCGGTGTGAATAAACAGCATTTCTATTATTTCAACAACTTTTTTCAGAAGAGATTTAGGAACTCGAGCTTAAATTTTACACTTCTTAGGAAATACGATTTTTTTTTCGACTATTCAAGTCATTTTTTAAAGTCTACTATTTACAGCCTTACTTAACATGAGACCGCTGGACGCACATGTGCGTCCAGCGGTAGCGAACGCGTTAACAATAGACTGATATTGTATAAAACGCAAAAGTAAAGGAAGTAACATAACGCCATAGCGACGTATAAGCCATACCACGCTTTAGCCGCTCAAAGCACCACATTTGTATGTATATTACATCATTGCTGAGTTTCAACGCAGTTCAACATTCTGCGGCGAGCGCCATACATGCCTCTATACCAAACTCTCTTAGCTGAAAATTTAGATAACATTCGAGTGCTATACCAAACTGCTCTAAATGATTCGAATTTACTCAAAATGCGCGTTTCCATTGCAGTTTTCGGAACTTAAATTAGATTTGAGTTCTAAGGACGTGTGTTATGTTTTCTCATTCTTACATAAGTTAATTTTAACTAAATTTAGAATGGTATTATTTTTATTGTTTTTTTGGGAAGATGTCAATCTCTTCAATTATTCTTACTGCTCTATTGTATTTTTATTGAGTTTGATGACTGGTCATGAAGATACATTTGCACAGGTATGAATCATTAATACTCCTCATTTCCGAATTTCAGTGCTTCTAGTAAGCGCGAATACGTCAATTTTTCAAATTTCATGGAAACAGTGCTGGCAAAGGTATAACATTTATTTATATTTTGCAGGGACTGTAGATCACTCTATCAAAAAATACTCGAAATAAATTCCAAAGTAGCTTAACTAAACTGTAATTTCGACGTCCTAAGTTTCCCTCAAAGATGGCGAGCAGACACCAAAAAGAAGATTCACATGGACAACTACCATGACTACCATTCACTACAAAAAAACCGCAGTGGAGACGTAAGTAAGTCTATATTTTAATCTATATATTCAATAATAATTACAATGAAAATTGCAAATCATGAGAACATAGAAGCCCCCATTATTGAACTATTGAAGAAGAGGTAATTTGTGTTATTGTAGGAACGGTTTACACATCCTCTACAGTGTTCTCTATCTTTTCCACTGAACTTAATAATATAATAATGCTAGTCAATAAGTTTCTTTACCATGAAGTAATAATTTATGGCGCTTTTAATTATGATCTTCTCAAGCAAGCATGAAAACTGTGAGCAAACTTCTAACTTTTTGATTGCAGTGCAATGTAGAATATTGCTCCATATTGATTGCAGTGCACTGTAGAATTTTAATCCCTATTGTCACTACGCCAACACTTATTTCGTGAGGCTCAGCCACGATTCATGAGAACGTATTCTTGACACACCAAACTTATTCCCTTTCAGGAATACTAACTTCTGATTTGGGCATCATTTCCTGAAATTTTTAGCTAGAAATAACATCTTTAACATAGCCATGTCCCCCAACAGGCTGAATTTTAAAAGTATATCGATGCGTGGATGAAAAACATTTTATAAAAATACGTAAGAAACCAGTAAATGTCATCCCCTAAAATATCTTTAATCAACATGACACTGAAACAACAAACCCTGATCAGGTAATGTTAACTCTAACTAATGCTGTAAATACTGCATATCATCACTATTCTCCGATTATCACAAGTATAGTTACTCCGAAAAAAACACATAAGCTTTGGATTATTCAGGAGAAATTCCTAAACGTTGAAATAGATTCATCAGTGACGTCACATTTCATGCATGAAACCTAAATAAAAATCGATTAATGCTTAAGTTCTCAAAATTCGAAAATGGTTTAAAGAAAATCTGCATCCACTCCATTTTGTTTATCGATAAAAAAGTCGCGAAAAATTGGATACATTGTTTAAGAAACTACAACTTTTTGCGAAGAACATGACATTGCGTAGCTTATCTACAACATTTTTTGATAGTATGAGCCAAAGCATAGCTGATATTCCTGATCCAAGTCATTTAAACTATGTGGAGTAAATAAAATAATAATTCAATTTTTCTACTTCAATTAATGCCTAATAACTCCGATGTTCTTGATTATATTAACGAATGGAAAAGTAAAATGAACTAAAATTGCCCTCTGTAGGAGGGCTAGAATACTTCTCATGTCTAATATCTCAGATTCTTTCAGATTTAATTAATTATTCCCATTTTCAGGTTTTCCAAGAATGGGCAAAAGTTACTCGAGAAACTCCCGTTTTCAAGAAAGGCGCTAAAATTAATAGCTGCCAATTTAAACAAATTTTCGTCCAGCCAAATTTTAGCAAATCATTTGAACAAATTGTTTTCGAAAAGATATATTCTTAATTCGAACAAAAATAATTTTTCCATGATGAACAGCATGGCTTCCAATCCAAAATATGACTATGGAGGCTATTCTGAATAATTTGCAATATCTTTACACTAAAGTCGACAAAGCGAACATTTTAAGTATAATATTATCCGAATAATGCGGCTAAGCATTATAAATAACTATAAACCGAATAACGCTGCAAAAAAACGATTGAGTCTATTGTTCAAAATAATGTAAAATACCACGAGAAGAAAGACATTGCTAATTTTTTAACAATTTCTTCGAAAACGTAGGGAAAAATAAAGCTGATAGGATTCCAAGTGAACCTACTGATCATTTGGAATATATGGATCACGTTCGTGAACACAGCTCTTTTTTTCTTTACGCCTACCAACTAACTCTTCCACTGTAATGGCGTCAACAAACAACCTAAAACGTAAATCGAGTGGATTACAAACGTTTTCGACTAAAGTACTTAAGGTTATAGCTGATATTATAGCCCGGCTCAAATCCAACAGTATTTACCAGTCTCTCTTCCTAGGCATTTTCTCGAAATCCCTCAAACTTGCTAGAGTAACCCCTATTTTTAAAAGGGGTAAAAAAACCTGCGTAAACAATTACAGACCTATCTTTGTGTTACCAATTATTAGCCAAATATTTGAAAAAATTGTGTACAAAAAAGTGTTGTCGTATTTTGAACAAAAATCATTTCTCTATGATAATCAATTTGGTGTTCGCTCTAAAAACAACAACTCAGGCAATATTGAATCATTTACAATACCTTTGTTCTATTATAGATGGAGGAAAGCTTATTTTCACCGTATTTGAAAGGTGATTCGATGTTTGATGAAAGGTGATTCGAAAAGTATTCGATTGTACGGACAATAACATATTACTCTCGAAACTTCCCTTGTATGGCATTCGAGGAGTAGCTCGTGATTGGTTATGTCACACTTAACATATAGGAAGCAATACGTTGTCATTGACGCTGCAAAATCGGATCTACAAATAATTAGCCATGGAGTTCCACAAGGATCTATCCGTGGGCCTCTCCTATTTTTAATTTTTAACAACGATATTATTAAATCTACGTCATTTTTCAAATTCAAACTTTTTGCCGATGACAGCACACTTTCCACAGTACTTTCAAACCAAAATCCCGCTCTAATTGTGGAGAGTATAAATGACGAACTCCATCCATAAGGATTCCTTGTTGCTTTAAGCTAATAAAATAAGCCTTGATATCGATAAAAAAAATACATCACATCCTCAATCAAGAAAAATATATCTCTTCCACACATTAAAATTGGCGAAGGTAAAATCGAAGAAACCAACTCATGTAAGTTTTTGGGCATTATAATAGATAAACATTTGACCTTCAAAGAGCACATCGCTCACATTGGTTCTAAGTTATCAAAATCCGTTGTAATCCTCCATAAAATAGAAAAGTTACTGCCCGAAGATTCTTTGCAAATGCTTAACCGAACGCTCATTTCCCCATACTTATAATACGGAATAGAAGCATGGCAAGGACCTGATAAAAATAAACCAATATACTTTTTACTATGCAAAAAAAGAGCCATCAGAGCTGCAAAGTAACAAGAATATAATGCGCACGCAAATGATTCATTCAAAAGTTTACAAATACTTAAGCTTCCGGATCTCTTCAAACTCTCCATATGTAATTTCATGTACAAAGCTTTGATCAATGATGGCAATAAAAACCTCAAACAATTATTAACAGCATAAACTGGTCATCACGATCTTTTAACCCGTAATAAAAGTAACGTCATTCTTTCTTATCATTCATAAGCTCGGTCACATCACAGTATCCTCTTCGTTGAGACTAGAACTTGGAAGTCAGTGCCTGCGGAGATCCCTGAAATTAATTCTTATAAAGTATTCAAAATATCTCTTGAATCTCATTTCCTATCGGAATATTAATCGTGTAAGATAATGAAGTCAAATCTTCACTCCTAAATGACTAATCCTGATAGGGTAATTTGCCATGGTTAATCTCGTGATCTTCAGTCTGTTATTAAATCGTTGCTAGAATGTACTGTTAACAACTAGGCTAAATAAACTATTTTGTAAAATAAAAATGAAGCATCGAATATCGAGTTAACTAATTCATTGATCAGTCTAATGTTAAGTGAATTAGGTTAAACATTATTGTACAACTTAGAATAGCGTTGGAGGTAGGATGCCCTAGAAGTTGCTTAAATTCTTCGGGCCAACTGGTAGCTCTACTCAAATTTAACCGTTGTAGAAGACTTAAGAAACTATCTACTTCTTTTTTTATCGCTTGTGGTAAATAAATTGTTTTAAGTTTTTTTCCAAATTATTTTTATTTTTCTCTGTATTTCTCGATTTTTGCATAGTATTTGACTGTGATGATGATAACATACAATACCCCAGTACTATGGTGCTAGAGGTGTTGCTCATTGACGGTTTAACCATACCAAACCTGAGACCCTGAGCCTAACTGGAAGAGGTTAAACCACTCAAAGTCAATTCAAACACATGCAGGGAAGACTTTTGCAATGGCGAGCCATAAAATTTAACGATGGCTGAATTATGCTTAGCTTAGGCTAAGTACCGAAAATGATGTATCTATAACGGTATAGCGGTAGATTAGGAAATTACCGAAACAACAACAAACCGAATGAAATTCATACTTCTTTTCTCTATAACAAAGCTAAATGTAAATCTAGTTTCCATCACATTAAAACTCAGACTTGGAACTCGATGCCCTCTCAAATCCAGGAGAAAACTGTTATAAAGCATTTAATAAAATGAGTTTTTGGTATCAATTCTCACCAAGCTATTGATATATCACACTACTGGAAAATGGCTGTCTCTTTTCCATTAGATTGCTCCGATGCATAATCCTTCGATGGCGGAGGAAACCTAAATCTACTTTTGAATAAGTAGTTTTGCTTGTGACATTATATAATATGGCGATTCGAAATCATATAATTTTTCATTCTCAACTAAACCTAACTCTACTTTTGAATAAGCAGTTTTGGCCCGTAACATTACATAATTTGGCAATTCGAAATGATATAATTTTTCATTTCTCACTCTAAACAATCGATGAGTCTGGTCTATATGCATGTGACCTAAGCGTTCTAGATGAAAGGTGATTGCAAGCGTAGAATAAGGATTCCATAGGATGCCCTAGAAGTCACTAAACTTGTCGGGTTCTCAAGTAGAATTATCTTAACCTGTTAATTGAAATAGTTCTAAGTAATCTTACTATCGATATATGTGTGGGGTAAAGACCTGTTTAAATTATTCAGATGATTGGAAATTTCCCTGCAAAAATCTTTTCTAGAATTTAAAAATTTGTATACAAATATTAGCTACCGTAACATGGAGAACACTATACATCACGCAATAATTCTTTTGTTGCGGTTGTAGGAGTTTATTTTATGCAACCTTTGCATAGAGAGTCGTTGTTGTACAATACTTACAGCTATCTGAATAACTTCGAGGATGTCTTAGTGGAAATTTAAGAAAAGAAAATTGCAAATTTAAAAAAAAATTGACAGAAACCTCCGCTCAAAAATTCATGTAGAAATTTTCCTTCACGAATCAATGCAAGCAACAGCATGCCGTCTGTTATCATGAACGGCATTATTCTGTTATTACGAAAATAGCGCACGTCTAGACCGATAGTTCATTTCGATTTCTTTTTTTGATGCCTTTAGAAACACACAACTTTTACATTGCTTAATCAAGCCAAAACCTTGAGTTTGTAATAAAACTTATGCCTACTCATGCGTTTTTAAAAACCATGAATTTCCACAAAAAATTGATTTTTATCCCTCCACGCTTCGCTTGAAAAAATAGTTGGAATTTTAATTTTAGTGTGGCATTCGAGCATACTACCGGCGATGTGAGCTGTATTCTACAGAAGAAATTGCAATGCCATTATGCAAAATAGCTGCAATTTTTTAAAATGAATTGCAGATCAATCATATCAATTCATTAAATGTAATCAAGAAACTTTCACAAAATGGAAGAACAAATTAGAAAATTTGCTTTAATTCATCATTATTCATCTCACAAATTAATTGAAGTTCTTGCAATCAAATACAGAAAATTCCTCGCGTCCGAACAGTTATCATTTAGAAAACTTATGAACCGAAATATTTCACGACAAAATAGGGCAAGGTTGCGGAAAACATTGAGAAGAAGAGCAAACGAAGGCCGTTCAAAAAGTTTTGCTGCAGTAGCTGCAGCATAAAGAATTCCGAAATTCCTGGCAGCAACAAAGCCTCACAAATTCCACATTTTGCGCACCCTTTGGAAAAGAATTAAGGTTTTACCATGGCACGCAGGACGCGATATCGACGGCAGCTCCCGCCGACAGCATGGCGAGGTACGTATGGCGGTCGCTGCTGCAGCGCTCGGCAGGATGAAGTGGCCGGCTTTTGTGCTTGCCTCAATGAACCTAATGAAACATGCGGGATTATCAATCTAACTTGCGGATAATAAGGATAAAAAGCTCAAAGCGAGCCAAAGCTGCCGTGAAGATCTTCCAAAGAAGCCTGGCCAAATTATCAGATCGTTTGTCCGCCGGGGCCAACGCTTCGTCAGATGATCATGTCGGGTTGGGCAGAAGGGGCTGTATTTGCAGGCCTTATTGTCATCGCTTTAATATTCGTGAATAAACAAGTTGTGGAGCTGCACCAACTCATCTGCCTCGGGATTAGCGGCTGGTGGCCTGTGGAACACATTACCTGCTGATGAACTATGGTTCGAAGGAAAAGGTACCGCTGGGTGCATAAAAACTCTCCAAGGAAAGATCATTAGTCAAATAGAGATGCTTTTAACTACTTGGTTTACCGAAACAGTTGTTAAACATTTTGTTGTTCTGAAATGTGGTCAGCAGCCTAGGAGTTGAAATAATGATATGACTGAAGGTGACTCCACACAATGAGTGAGTTGTTAGCTAAAGAGGCAAGGTCATCAGTTGGACTGTCGTTTTATTTATGCCAAGCTTTGCGACGTCGCTCCCAATGAATGAAATTGATTTACGAGCCTTGCTGACTGAACCTTGATGGGCATTAAAGTGTGTAAATATTACGGAAAAATACGATAGCCGCATGCTGTAAATTTTCTGACATTCTTAATAGTAGCGAAGAGCTTCACACCTCGCAGTAAGGTGTTTCGGATGTAACGGTGATCAAATTATTGGTGATGAGATAAGGTGCTTAGTGTGTGCTCACTAGCTGTGTGCTCACTGGCTGATTAACGTGTGTGCTGAAGTGTACGAGTGCAGACACTTAACGTGTGTTAGCCGAACTGTGTGAACTAATTTTTCTACGAGTGCTTCCTGAGGTGTGTTTGTACCAACTGCTTAAAGTGTGTAGCTGGAGTGCGTGTACACCAACTGGTTAGTGCGTGTAGCTGAAGTGTGTGTGCACCAACTGGTTAGTGCGTGTAGCTAAAGTCTGTGTACAGCAACTGGTTAGTGCGTATAGCTGAAGCCTGTGTGCACCAACTGGTTAGTGCGTGTAGCTGAAGTGTGTGTACACCAACTGGTAAGTGCGTGTAGCTGAAGTGTGTGTACACCAACTGGTAAATGCGTGTAGCTGAAGTGTGTGTACACCAACTGGTTAGTGCGTGTAGCTGAAGTGTGTGTACACCAACTGGTAAATGCGTGTCGCTGAAGTGTGTGTACACCAACTGGTAAATGCGTGTTGCTGAAGTGTTTGTACACCAACTGGTAAATGCGTATAGCTGAGGTGTGTGTGTGTACAACAACTGGTAAATGCGTGTAGCTGAGGTGTGTGTGCGTTGACAGAATAATTTGCCTAGGAACCGAGGCTGTCGCTGAAATGCCGTCTCATTATCCCCTTATCCAAAATATTTGGGTAAGCTCCAGCAAATTGTACTGCAAAGCTAACTCTTTTGCGGGTGTTCATGTCATGAATCGCAACTCGGATTGAGGAGAGCAGAACTCAAAAACTGCAGTCAGCACAGAGCAGGATGCAGGTTCAGATGGTGATCCGACGTCTGCTAGATGCGATGAGCGGCCCACGAGCGTCGTAAAGTGTTATTGGCTCGATATGTAGGCCTCTGCGAGACGAGGTCTTTATCTTCCACAGTTTGTTTACTATTACCGATTTCTCAAGAGGGTAACTTTACAGTTAGATTTTTTTTTACACTACCGAGAAAACGGAAAAATGAGCAACGAAGGCACCGATAACAGGCGCAAGGAGATATGTGTTCAACGTTTATTTCTTGTCAATGGGCCTTCACAAAATACAATGCGAAATAAACTTCCAAATTAGTTAAGAAGTAATGCACCAGAAAGTTAACGATAAAGTGTTAAAAATTTCAGCCGTTTTTAAAGAGAACGAAGATTTACATACTTATTTATACACATTATTGTGAAAGTGCATAGGAGTAAGCGTGTTCCGCCACGTAGTCACGTCAGCTCTTGGAGCTAACGCGTGAATTGGTGCTCCACACGCGCTGGAAGGCTCGCGGCAAGATGGTTTTTCTCGTTTACCATTCGTTTTTCTAGGTAATTGAATGAAACCTCAAAGTGCCTCGTGCTTATGAAGTCACCTGCAAAGACTGTAATAATTGTGGCGCTAGACTACAAGCCCTTCACACTTGCCCTTCACACAGGCCCGCCATAAAGTTGGGCTCCAGGAGAGCTCATAACGTGTCGCTTGTTATCATTGCATTAGATTCTTCACAACGCGACACTGTCGTTTCTTCTTGGCTCTTGTGATAAATAGGGCGAGGATTGTAAACTGTTGTTCTAAACATCATAAATGTTGGCCATAAAGCGCTAAAGTGTTTACAACCTTAATATGAACGCTCGAGATGCGTAGGGATGTCGAAGCAATCGTTAACCCAACTCCGATGTACCTCACAATAAGCGATTTGAGTCTCTCCTTGAACAGACCTGTCGAAATTGTTGAGAACCTCCAATCTTACCATAAAGATATCAAATTTAATTCTTCTTTACGATATAATCTGCTAACTGAACCAGCAATCCGAGCAAAATCGCGCCCACTTCTGGTGAGGTACTTAACTGTGACTGGAGGCTGCAACTCGACGCGCTGCAAGTCATTGTGCAAGTCGTCGGCTTTGCTGTATTAGCACGAACGTGTGCCACTCGACCCCTCAGAGGGGTACAATTATTCTCCCTATGGGAATTACCACTCACATGGGGAAAATGTGAGGTCCCAAGCTGGAGTCAGGTAGGCTTTCTTCATGTTGAAATAAAATTTCTTTTTGTTTGTAAAGGAACAAATTTTTTCGGTTCTCTGCTGTCCTGTTTTTTAGCACATGCTATTTCTTCGTCAACGTCCATCTTGTTTCTTAAACTTATTTCTTAACGTACGGTTTTTATGCAGCGTGTGCATAGATTTCGTATTTAGTCCTTCCTCCATCCTCTCTTTAGAACGCCTTTGTTGCGGTATGGAGGCATAAACTAACATCTTATCTGTGCCACTCGAACTGAGCATTACATTAAGAAACTGCACAATCTCTTCATCTGGGAAATGGCATTTTGTCTCTCAGGAATTTCTTTCCGCGTACAATCTGTTCAAACCATTTACTGTGAACAATCTGTTCAAAATACTCTGTATTTATAAAGAAAGCAAATAAATTGTAGTATGCAGCACGTCTCTGAAAACAGAATTTAATTGCAGTATTAAAAAGCTTGGGGAAGAAATTCTTAGACAAAACTTTCGTCAAATAGCGTTTGTCTTGTGTTACCAACAGGGGAGATATTGAAAAGTTAACTCAGCTATAGATAGGCCTTCAAGATTTGTATCTTTTGTGCTCACTTTGCATTTTTTATAGTTTTAATGCCTTCTTTGTTACCTTTTCTTCGTCTTTTTTAGCTTTTCTTTCATAACTTGCTGTTTCTCTGTGCAAGGTATCCTTTGTAGGAATATACCTTATGCATTGACTTCACTTATTCCTTGAACCATACCGATTGGTTCCTTCTCTTTCCTCTGCGAAAACATATGAGTGATGGAAACGAAGGCACAAACTGACATCTATACTATCTTGCTAGTGTAATCAGTTAAGGATGTCCTGCTTGTTACAGTCGAATAATGGAGCGACACTGAACGCTCGTGTTAAGGTACAGGACAGTTTGACTCCTGTAGAATATATATTGTTAAGAAAAGAGGAATTTCTCTTCAAGAGATAAGGTTATTGCACGATGAACTAACAGTGCGCATCAGCTAAAAATCTATGTATTCGACTTTTCGAACTGGTGACGGTGACTGATTCCGTGCCACCACCGTAGGTTGGGAGCTTCGTTCCCGAGCCCGCCGCACCGGCCTCCGTCTGCCACCCACGCCGCTGAGCTGTAATCCAGATTGGGACATTCCGCGAGTGGCTTATTAGCTCGTAGCACTCACACTTATTTAGGGCCTTCACAATGAACCAATTTCACAGATCAACTGTGAGCTTCGTGGTCATGAGAATGCTTTGTCCACACACGGCTCAATTAACGTGAAGACTACAGGCCTTCAAGTAGTCTTTCTGTACCAGCTTCTTGGACCGCACAAGTTAAAGTTATTTGCCTGACGAACATAAATATTTACTGCTTTCATCCTAATCTTTCACAAGCAAATAGGAATGTAACGCACATTAGCGGAAATAATGCCAACTCGACTTGCTGCATTGGAGTCCCGGCAGTCGATTCTTCTAGAGAAGTTTGGTGAGAATTCTTCAGTAGTAAAATGGAACCAGAAGCGCATGCCAATCTGTCTATTAGTTCGTATTTCCTTGAGTCTGTCTCAAATTCACAGTGTTGACTGCGCAGTAAGCCCACAATGCTCTTTAAATGAGGCCAGTCACATGATACGAGAGCTTCTCACAGCTAGGAGATGGAGCGTTATTGAGGTGTTTTATTACATTTTAATTTTAAATTGGCGGTAGAATATCAACTACAAGCTATGAAGAAGTCGTTAACCTTATCACTAACTGATCATATCGCTTCATATTCTAGACTCATACTCAACGATTAAAAAATTTGTATTATTTTTTAGATATGAGTATCACCGCTTACAATCTTATTTTACACCAGGTATTATGCGCATTATTACACAAGGAAGTTGCTAAAAGTGTAAAACTTTTAAAATTCTAATAACTTTTTTAATATGTAAAATAGGAGACTATAACATAGAACATCCGAAAGGACATAATTCAATGTTTTCTAAGGTATTTAGTACATCCTTCAAATAAGCATAAACATCAATAATCAAGATGATTCTTGTAATCAATAAACACTGGTCAACTGACTCTTCAACAACGCGAGTTCATCATCGAAGAAATGACGAAAATTGAATTTATCGTCGGGAGTCAGAGGAAATTCTTTTTGGAATACCAATTCAAACCTATAAAAAACGATTCAGAGGAACTTCTAAAAGTGGCAGTCCTAGTTTATTGTGAGAAACCTTAATAAAGGAAGATCTGAAAGAAAAGTTTCTGTACGCACAGAGGAAAATGTCGAAAGACAGAACTCTAATCCAATCATAGATCCAGCGAAGTAAAATAAAAATTAAAAATTAATTCTTCTTCGTTCGAATAATATAAGCTTTATTCCCTTCCCTATCCTGTCTGTGAGAAAGGTTATGGCAATTTTAGAAGGCATACATTTTTAGCAACCACCCTGTATGATTACTTTTGCTCACGTGCAATCAAAAATGACGATATAATTTTTAAAATTTGGAAGCATAAGTCTTCAATTATTGAAGGTTTGTGGAAAGATTTTTTTCTAAGTTAGTTTTCAGATGACCCGAAATTTCTTATATTAAATTTGATGAAGCAGGTAAGTTATGTAAGTAATTTGGTTACCATTGAATTATGTCTGTTTCTCTTACATTCTGACTCGCTCTGTGAAGTGTACGCGTCTGATGCACTCGTGAGTCAACAAAGTGAATTATGCGACTGTAGTGTTATTATAATGCAAAATAACGTTTCGATGTTACTAACATCATTTTCATGCTGAAAATATACAGACAAAATTTACAGTTACGATGATGAAAATGTAAATCCAAAACTCAAGCTACGTCAAGCTCCATAAAAATGAGAGAAATCACTGTGCTAGCTCACTGGAAATAATTTTTTTGTACAGCGGATACATGAGATTTCCAAGTGACTAGTTGATATTACACAACTGTTTTATGTTCACGACTCCCGAGATAGAGGCAAAATTGACGATCTAGCAGAGGTTCCACTCTTCTATAGCTGTTGACCTACTGAGTAATTTTAGAGTAAAATATCTGCGTATTTTTGTCGAACGAAAGTTTAATTTTATGGATATGCAATGGTTCTATTATTTGAATTTGCTCTTTTTTAACAACACTGTATTAACTTTTTGTATTTGAATATAAGTCTTCATTTGAGGGCTTGCAACCATGATCGACACGGAAATGATTCAAATAGAACCTTGATATTTGTGTGCAGTTAATCTTTGCTTCAGGGTCATCCTAACCAAGCCAATGTTAGAGTTATTAAGAGACATTCTCTTCTGTCACACTTGAAATGATCGCATTGGGTCTTTCTAGATCACTGACCCTGGAGCTGAATATGTTATTTCTTACAAAGAGATGATTGATTTTATTTTCCGAAGCGCTAGCAAACCCATGTTACTACTACTACAACTAGGTTCAACAAATGTTTGGCAGCATTCTTAAAGACTCGTTAATCCATTTTGTAATTCTTATGCAATCGATTTCGATAAAATGTATTTATAAAACGCGTATCAAGTAAAGGATTATTGTCACTGCTCAAAATTCGGTTCATGAAATTACCAACAGTTTTATCAGTCACAGTATTGGAGAAATCGCTATTAACTAGCAACCGTTTAACTCGCAGCATTTTCGAAATGAAAGCTAGCCCAGTTGCTGGACGCTTTATAAGCTCTATTTAATGGGTATGAATAGCATCCTTTTTATACACTTGCGGAGCATCACAATCATAATTTACGGTTTCACCAGCATGAGAGGGCTTAATACGCACTGATCTCTGCTGAGCACCGTATGAAGCTTCAACTAAACCATCCACGAAGCTCATGGGCGAAACTCAGCACTGAATTATCCTTCATCCAATTCCTCAACATCTACAATTGCTCATTGCTCTTTATTTCGTGCTCCAGATACCTGAACATTTCATAATGGCCGCAAATTTCAAAGATGAATTTAAAGATTAAGAAATTATGCAAACCCAAAAAGGAGGAAGCAGAAAATGAAATTACATGATTTGAACAGTATAGTTCATTAAAAAACCTGTTTGCATAGATGAACTGTAGCTATAACATGAAAATAACGCCGTCAATTTGAAGGCGGGGGACACTGATGAATAGAAATAAGGAGGCGTTCATACTCTTAGGTAAAATATAGGTAGGTAGCTGGGAGCGGCATGAATTACTTCATTCCTGGTATCTGTGTTGCTGTGTGAGTCTGTGTGTAGCTGTGCACCCATGTAACTGTGTAGCTGTGTGACAGTGCACAGACTGTATGTAAATGTGCAACAATTTACCTAAAACCTAGGCAACTGAGAAGTTGTGTAGATTTGTTTCAGTTGAAGCAAGCAATAATTTGTGTTCGAAAAGCTTAAATTTAATTTCAGTTATCTAGTGCTTAGCTCAACACTTAAGCAACAAAAAGGTTTTCAGACGATAATCTTTCTGAGAATTGTTTTCACCCATTTCACTTTAATCAAACTTCCAAATTATGTTAGCAAGCAAATATGAGGTCAATCATACACAAGTCATGGGCCCATGTACACAGTACATGTGTACGTGTCTGTCGTCTTCGTTCCACAAATATTCATTCCACCTTCACTTCAATACCGGGTTATTTCCCTACATTGAACTACTGTCAATAAAAATCATTGAAGCATCTATGCTCATCTACGTCGAAAGCATCTCTTTCTTGCTCAAAAGGACGGCATTTGCATGCATCAAATTTTTTGAAGTAAAAAACGTGAAATGTACAATGCCTGCGGTGAAATTAAAATGAGCAAAACTCTAGTGTTTATGTTCTCTCACAATGCGTGAGTCTCTTGTTTGTTGAGACGGTTGTTCATGCAGCTTAATGACTCCAGTCAATAATATGAACTATACAATAGCTGTTGTGGAAAAATGAGACCAATTACTATACCTAATTTAAATAACTCTACCACATCAACAGAAGAGGCTGAGCTGCACGAGGGATTTGCTCAGAATGAGTCTATGTATCTGAGTGAGTATAATGAATGATTAACAGATGTCCTTAATAGCTCCACCCTTTATTTGGGCGTGATACCTGTCCGTGTATAGACCTGCAGCGTCCTCGAAGCCGCTCCAAGAAAAGAAATAATTAGGTGTTTCTCGCAGTAACGTACATCTGTTTTAAGAAATAATTCTATTCATTAAGCTGCGACTTGGAGACGATAATCCCCAAAGCAAGCACAGAACTCGGAAGGAATTTGCTGTTCTCACGTAAAGAAGATGCGCGCGGCCTTTCGAACGAGGATTCAATGTGCTGCTCCATTAGTTCTTTCGAAGGGTTAGTGGGGCATGTTTACAACCGATCTGCAGGAGAACCCAGGAGCATAATCTACTTAGGGATTAGAACAATAATGCTCTAGTCTTACGAGGTTTTCTTAATAGAGTGACACCCAGAACAGAGTTAGGTCTTTCTCGGCAAAAAAAGGGATACTTTGTGGACGCTTTTGCACAGTTCCGCACACTGACCCCGCTGAGTGCTCTATTTGTTTTGGAGGAAGTAAGAGGTTGAGCAGCCACACGCTGTGCCTCATTTGGCTTACGAGCTTAGCATCATCTTCGGTGGTTCACAATCCTCAATTCCGGGAGATGTGACGTCCCCCCGCGACACGGACTGTTCGCGCTGTCGCGTCACCAGGTTCATGAAAAATGAACTCGCATTTGTTCGCTACAGAAGTGAGCCGAAAACAAACTGAATTTGTTTTCGTCACATGATGTACGATATGTGGTCGGTCATGTTTATCATGTATCCTAAATGACTTGAAAATAATATCCACTTTACACTTGGAATGATGGTTCACAGAAGTACTGGTATCGTGTTGAATTTCATTTGATTTCAGAGGCTGTTGTCAACAGCCGCCTAAACTTGTTATTAACTTCACAGGTCCGGAAGTGGATCGCAGTGATGGAAGCCACATTTACAATTCAGCTGAGTACAAAAGACAATGCATGTCTATATTGTGTCTGTACAAGCTATTTTTACGTATTTAAAAAAAATCAGTTTAGCTACTGAGTACCAAGAATACGTGTCACATGCCAGACACAAGAAATTTGCAAATGTGCTCAGTCTGCACAGGACTGTTGTGAGAATGTTTCAAGTATGTGAAGAAAATATTATGTGCGCGTTCTGGTGACGTACAGGGGATGAACATTTGCTTCATTACTTGCACTTTGATACGATTTTTACGGTCTTTTCTCGCCTGTAGTTCTGCAGATCATTTCTTTTTCGATCTTTCCATTTTTGCTAGGATAAACAACGAATGAGTTTCAATATAAAAGCATTTGGATTTGAAATGGCAATTTGCAGTCATTACGCAGTGTTCAGGTGCATTAAGCAGCGTGTTGCAACGCATTGAACTATTGAGACAACCAAATTTCCTTGATAATTTGTTTACACGGCCCTCTAAATTTCAGCTTTGTCATACTATTATAGTAAAAGGATTGGGGAGATCGAACAACTGAATAAACGAACGAATAAGCAAGCAAACAAGAAATCAGTGATTATTTTACTATATTGAGTAAAGTTAAGACCTTCCTACTTTGAAGCATGTAGCAAAATGAACTCCATGTGTGAGAATGTCAGTGTTTAAAATTCCATTACGCTTTTTGACATCAAAGAAGAAGATTATCAGAAAAGCCTTTAAATCGAATTTGAAATCGACTTCCTAGCTGAATGCCAAATGAAACTTTTGAAATGATTTGTATGGCATAAATTATGAAGCGTAAGATTCATAAATAAATCATTTAGAAATTTTTGATTGAACAATACACATAATTTTTTATTTCGCAAACATAGCTCAAACCTTGTACAGTTGAGATTGCTGGTGCTCAATATGTTCCGTCATTCTTTTGCAATGTCCTCGGTGTGCTATTTTAGATTAAATAAATTTCTTTCTAGGCACTATAATAGTCCCAACTGCAATTTCGTGTTTTTCCGGGAAACGCAAACGTTTGATTCTTGTCCGCTTCATGAATTTGGCTTAATAGAGCATTTTTGGTGAAGGGGGACACCCAACCTTCTTTACACTTTATGCTGTCTGCAGCATTGTGTTAACGAGGCTTAACGCTGAATGTGTCAGCAGAAACGAAACATACTGTAGCTGAGTGTTAGCAGAAAACGAGATGTACTGTAGCGCAGCGTGAACAGAAGACGTTGAGTTTGGTGTCAGGAGAAAACGACTGTTGTGCAGTGTCAGCCTTAAACGTGACACATAGAGCGCACTGTCAGTTAAAAACGTGACGTATAAAGCGCTGTGGCAGCAAAAAATGCGACACACGTTGCGCCGTGTCAACGGAAAACTGCCTCATCAAAATCCGCTCCGTCGCACAACTGACGTAGGACCTGCGATTTCAACTTCCCGAAGTACAAGCAAATGGCTTCAATGTTAATTGAAAATGAATAATAACGAATGCATGTTCGCTTATATATATACTTATGCACACGAACTGTGTCGTGCTTTTAAAAATCGCACATGCAAAAATCCTGCTCTCACGTAAGTTAAAGTAATATTTGCATTAGCTGGTAAAAAGATATTGTCACCACGCATAGAACAATCAGTTCCAATGGTTGAGTAAACATTTTCTCTCAAAGAGTTACCTATCGACACTCTTGAAATGGTTTAACTTGCAGTAACTTTGTGGTCAAATACCATCGGGTAAAAAATTTCATTAGGTTAAGGTGGCATCACACGATGACCGATCCGTAGCGCTATGTTACCAAATTGATCGGGTAGCTTGACGGATTATGAAGAGAGCTGCCACACGCTTCAGGATTTTGTAGCCATCCGTAACAGTTTGGTTTATTGAGTTTCGCTAATGACAGTAGCCTAGCTAGTCAGTTTAGGTAATTTCTATTCGAAATTAGGAAAGAAACTTCATCCTTAAAAAAGGAGTTGAATGGAAATCTCTGTTAAAATTATAAAACTTTTGTCTATTAAGTAAAATTTCTTTTAACAATAGACGATTTATCTTTCCCTTTAACACTTGTAAATGAAAGTAGAGATAGATTTTTTTGCAGCCTGACTAGACACTTGGCATGGGGAACCTTCAAATTTTAAAGATTAGATTAAAGAAAAAATACTTTTATAAGTTTTCATGGTAAAAATTTTTTTATGGATTAAAGTTTGGAGACGTTAAGTTTTACTGTTTCAAAAAAATTATTAGGCGAAACAATTGGCTGTTCACCAAAATTAAATGACGAACTACCTAATCTTCACACAGTGTTGCCATTCTTTGAATCATTAATTCATTGCAAGCTGTGCGTAATAGCTCGTACAAATTTATAATTAAAGAATAAATTCATTTTATCCTGCATTGTCAAACCAGTTTAACCGAACTATTAATCCAATAATGATGATGCCATTTCCCAAACTCTGTAATCAAAATCGACTGGGCTAATTCTCACCGACCCTAGACGGGAGCACTGAAAAAATGCTCTCAACTATAGATGCCACTTTAACAATTTTCAATTCAAATTTAAAGTCAATTGGGGAAATTAACTTTGAAAATAGCAAATATTAACTGGTTCGCGCTTTCATTTAGCTTTCATTAAGTATTTATCAAAAATGAGTTAGTGACTCCAGTTGGGTCAGCAACACTATGAAAATCACCTAAGTGACCACCGGTGGGTCACTTCGCAGGAAATGTGTTAATAACACAAATTAAGCCCTTTACACCTGTTTCCCGTGTCAGGAAAAAAAAATAATTCCTAGATACAAGTAAATAAGTACACGCCAACCAGTTCCCCGCCAGTTTGGTTACCAAATGCTAACGATACCTGCACCAAAATTGCACCACAGCTCATGACTGAAATCTGACCATTTCGTAGCGCTAGATAGACCGAACGGTACCGCTATGTAGACGATCATGACGAGACGTTACCATTTGGTCTCCGTGTGACGGCGGCCTTAGGATAGGTTAAGAAATTTTATACAATAACCAGTGGATGTGCTAATGCTGCATCTTACGTCACGATTACGAACACCTAAAACGCTGAAACAATTACGAAACACCTGCTGAACTGGAAGAATCATTAAATCATTTAGAATTTGAAAATAGCATTTAAGAAATGTTAGTACTGAATCATCTAGTTTTGGCACAAAACTCTTGTTGCCAGAAATTTGAAATAAAAGAAATTTCATAAAGTTGTTGTATGATTTAACGCATGCTCTTTGAGGCAGTTAACTTCTATTTCATTTTGCTTGCTCGAAAAGATATTTTTGAATATCTGCTGTTTTGACCTGTTAGTTATGAATATAATTTATCCATGGACACTTTCAATATTCTCCCCACAGAGTTCATCATCTCTATATTTCTTTTATTGCATTCATGAATAAATATTATCAAACTTCTATTAACAATCTATGGGATACATTTTACCTTTTTCTCTCAGTCTTTTGTACCAGCAATGACATGGGCCGTCATGTCACCCATCCATGTATATCTGCTCCCGACTTTTCATATTAAAACGTTTGAAATAGCGACGTAATTCGTCTTATGTAATACAGTAACTTTATACGACATTAGCGTTTTATTCTCTTACTCCTATCCCAAAATGTTCTTGTTAGCCTTGTGTGGCAATTTGTCGTTCCTTACGCTTTTAAGTATATTAGGACAACATTATTTAGGCAGTTAATTTCAGGTATTGTGCCAATTTTGTTGCAAATGTTATGGTTAGCATTGTACAACAATATTCTTCTCCTGTTTCTGACTCCGGTCAAATCTTTTTTGTCAATATTATTAAGGTAGGAAATATCATAAATTTGTGTTATCGTTAAATATTTTCTTCTCTACCAGTTCGCTCATTGGGATTCTTGTTGATACGTAGGAATGAAAAGATAGTTCCGAATATTGACCACATAGTCTTACACTCAGAATTTTTCAAACCTCATTTATTTTACTTTCAACACGTTCCTACGCTTGTATTTCAAAGTAAGCGCGCACTAAGAGTGTTTTCAACAATGAATCGTCACTGGTATTATAAACATTTTTTTAAACTTGTGTTTACATGTGTTAACAAACCTAGATTATGCAACAAAGGGAATTCTTTTTTCCATGCTTTTCTTTCAATCATTTGTTTGGACCATTAACATGGGTATTCCGACACCCATGTACTTATATCAGATAAGGATCTTTATATTAAAATTTTTTAAAAACCAATGGTGTATTTTGTATTATGTTTATAGGAAATAAACTCTTTTTCATTTCTTTCTTGTTTATTGCCAGCTGTTTATTCAACTCTATGGAGACCGATATTTTTTTAATAATGATGAATCTCCGGTGGCCTGCTGAGTTAAGTTGCCTATACAGGGTGTCCTAGAAGTTACTTTATCATTTTAGACATTCATTACGAAAAAACTCAAAAATAGACAAAGTTCTATTAACGTTCAAAAGAAAGAAGAATACTGGGGATTTTTACATACAAATTTTATTGGTCTTCCATTATTATTCAGGTACAGAAAAACTCTTAGCTATGCACTTGCAATACACTTCTCAGAATATTTGCTGAAATGTTTCGAATTTCTTCCATAATATTCATTTTCACTTCTTAGAATATTTTATATTCGAAATATTTATAATTCGAAATATTTATAAAAAATTATCGTTTAAATACCCGAAAAGAGAGAAACATGGAGATGATTATTTGGGCGATAAAGATATTTGAAAAAACATTCCGCATTCCACACTTGCATCTCTTGCTTCCACAGTGTATACACTCACTATACAGCCCATTTTAGTCCATTCAAAGAATGGTATTGCTGGACTCGGGGTTCTTATTATGGCCAGTATGTATAATAAATACAAAAGTTCCCAATATTCCTCTCTCATTAGCTCTTAACTGGAACTTTGCACTTTTTAAACTTTTGAGCAATGGATGTTTAAAATGATAAAGAGACTTTTGGGCCGCCCTGTACAACAAATTTTTGAAAAATATTTTTGGTAACAAGGGTGTTTGTAGCAGTTCGTTTGGTCTATATTGAATTTAGCACATCATCGATTTTGATTTTTTGGGGGATATTTAAGTATTCCAAGACATTTTAAGACGTTTAACGTGAATGATATTGTGCTCGTAAATGCCTTGTTTTCGAGATATACCATAAATAACGTTCACGTAAGAATAGCACTAACGGCAATTTCGATATGGCTCTTCCGGTGGACGGTAGAAAGAAACACGCGAAGTTTTTTGGCGAAAACCACGGCCTCGGTAAGGTTAAGTTGAGTTTTTTTCGGTTTACTTAGGTTGGTTTATGTTAGTTTATTTAACTAACCTAACTTGCCTAACCTAACCTCACCTATCGTTACGTCAATACCGTGTTTCAGCTTATTTACGTGTCCGTTTGTTCAATTTCATATTCGACGTTCCTATAGCTTCAAAGTTAAATATCTCGAAAAGTAAGCATTTGCGAGCAAAATGTCATTCATGTAAAACCTCTTAAAATGTTTCCAATTACATAAATATGGAAACAAAAATTTTTAAATCGCATTGACGCGTTAAATTCAATGTTGACCGTTCGTTTCGACAGTACAGCGCGTTGGGCTTTAAGATTTTGCTGTATGATATTGCAAAAAGCAGGGTGTTGCATTTTACCCTATGTCATCTTTGAAAGCACGCAGAGCGTTGACGCTGAGAACCAAACAATCAATGAGCAAACAAACGAACGCGACTAAATTACGAGTACATTACTATACTACACTGACCGGACCAGATGTATCAAGTTTCTCGTATTTGTATAATTTATTTTTTTTATCCTGGAAATTGGTTGTGAATCACACTTTTCACCTGGCTAAATAGCTCAATACAAATTAATTTTTTTTCGATGATTCAATTATTTTATTTTATTTTAAATTTAAAAAACTAACCCTTCCTAACCTAACCTACAAACTTTCTTCTTACTTGTCCGAACCTAACCTAACCTAACCGTCATTTTTCTACATGCCTAACAAAAATAATGAAGTTGGTGGAATATCCCACTTCTAGGTTCCATTTCGATTGAAATAATTTCAAATTTCAGCTGAACTTCATTCGTTTGACCAAGGTTACGAGCATGTGAGCGAAAATCATTATCAAGTTGCAATGGAATCTGCGCCCGCACGGGGAAAATGTGTGAAGTTCTGAGCTGAAAATTGAATAGGCATGCTCTTTTTGTTGAAATAATAAGGATTTTTGCTTAGTTAAGGACAAACTTTTTTGATTCAGTTGAAATTCGTTGGGATAAAATGGACTAATTCTGGAGACGTTAAGGCTAGGATAATGTATAGCTAGATTGGGATAGGGTTCACTGTATTATGATAGGTTTGATTAAGTTAAGCTAATACAGAACAGGTTAGGATCGGTAGCATATGTTAGGTGAGGTAATTCAAGTTCAACACTTATTCTTGATTGTTTTAACTTGTGTAGAATAGGTTATGTTTAGGTTAACATGTTTACTGCGTTTGCACAGTTGCTACTGTCGGTTTGGTAAGGTTGGAATTAGCAGAATTGAAAAACCGTCGAAATTGCTCAATGACATATTGGTGCTGCTATAGCGTGTGGTCTACCACACTATAGCATGATATCTACCTCTAGCTAGTATTAAAGCGTGAGATTAGGTTAGGTTACTAAAGGATATTACCTATTTTCGTTCATTTTATTTAGATAAAAAGAATTTGGACATCTCAAACTGCACCTGGGTACGCGATATTTGGCGGTAGACCTCACGCTACAGTAGCACCGACATATTTATATCTTCTAAGAAGCGGGGAAAAATATAATTGTAAGATGACATTTTAACTTGTTCGCCACAGTCTAGTCTAAATAAAGATAATAAAATAATTGAAATGCTATTCAATGATACTGGTACGTTAATGAGCAATTTACAAAGATGAATCATAATAACTTGAGAAAGCTGATGGATAAGTCATGATAGGTCGTTAGAACAGGATATCCGTCACTTTAGGTTTGGCTAGGACACGTTCAGTTACATTACGATGGGTTAGGGTATTCAAGTCAGAGTTCAATAGTAAATTTTCCATGGGTACAGCTGATGCTGATAAATAAAAGGTCAATATTGAATTTAAGCCTTTCACGGAAATTAAAAATTCCGTGCCATAGAATCACTAGAGGAACACATTTAAAAACTTTTTGCACCAAGGACATTCTGCGCGCTGATGCGTTATTTTCGAGTTATTCAACTTTGAAGTTATATGAACGACGTATATAAAAGTGAAGGAACGGACACGTAAATATGCTGTAATACGGTATTAACGTAACGATGGGTGAGGTTAGGGTAGGTTATGGCAGGTTAGTTAAATAAACTAACCTAAAATAACAAACTAACCTAAAATAGCGTACCTTAACTCACCCAAACCAAGGATGTTATTTTCGCGCCAAGAAGTGGGCGTGTCCCGCCAGAAAAGTGGGCGTGACCCAACAATGCGGCGACTAAGCAACCGACCATATAATATTATTCCTATCTGAACGTAATTATTGTTATATGTTAAAAATAACGCATCAGCGAGCACAATGTCATTCGTGTAAAACGTTTTTAAATGTGTCCCTTTAGTGATTCTTTGGAACGGAATTTTTAATTTCCGTGAAAGGCTTAAATTCAATATTGACCGAATAGAATAACAAAAACACTTCTAGTGTATAAATAACCACTATTATATTAATAACTTTCATAATAGGGAAAACCAGCTTCTGGAGGAGCGATGGGGAAAAGTTAAGAGTAATACCCAAAGTACTGAAATTTTTCATTAATTGTGTGAGATCAACACTAAAATGAACGGTTCAGGCCGCGACCGATCTTCAGCTGAGAGATCTACAAAATATACCAAGATATGAAAGAATATGGACAAGATAATTGCACTCATGATTGTAAAAAGCGAGAGATGTTTGTACCAGAGTAATTCCAGAACCACTTCTATACCCTAAGAGCTAAACACAAGTCAAGACAAAATGACGAATAGCACAGCGGAGTGCTACTGAGTGCTCTCCAAAACTTCAGTTGATCAACCATAAGCAAGAGATTTGTACTCTGCATATCATCAAGATTGGGTTTGATCTTTTGTACGAAAAGAAATTCGTAAATACCAAGTTTTGTTTCACTGCGAACAGATCCTTAAATTGTAGAGCCACAATTGGAAATATGAGATGGAACACACTGGTTCTCTGCTTGAGGTCTAAACGAGATGTGTAGCGCGTAATAAAGCCGAGCCTCAGCTCAAGCACTAACTCCGACACGTTCCGCCTGTCTGATACGTGATGTATAATAATAAAATTCAATTCCAGTGATTTTGAAACATAGGAAAACTACGGCACCCACGATGTAGTTTTGTAGGGAAAGCTGCACTACGTATTCGTAGAATATGTTTAAGGAGGCAGAGCGCTTTAATACCGTAATTAGTTTTGAGAGTTGGTTAAAAATCTTACAAAGTTCTGTTTTTATTTTAAACTCTAGCGCACAGAATCGAGAAGCTCGTATCCAATACACTTGATACGTTAGGTAAGTACTTATAAGATAAATATACTAGATAACAGACAGAGATAATCGTAACTCACCTGCTTCGGGAGGGCGCCTTCCAGGAAAGATTCAAAAAGTGCTCCCTATTTGTCAGGCTCGTAATCCTTAAACGAATCCTAATTAGGTGCTAATCTGAAGCGAGCCTTGTTTCCTTGGAGGGTGGTTCGTTTTGTAAGGCGCCATGCCTTTTTTGACAGGCCACAATGCAGACTCTGAAGGCCTTATTACGGAGACAATCAAGACAACGCGCACCCACGGCCGTATTGTCTTTCCTGTTTACGACCACCGATGTTCTTTTGTTCAGACTTGATCTCTTGCCGCATTTGGAATTCGCTTCTTTTCGAACATCCGATGAATGAAAGTTTTTAGGAGCGATTCAAAACATCCTCGTCGTGTGGATAAAAACGAGTAGTCGCCCGAGGCATGAAAATTAAAGAAACGGTCAGCGGTTGTGTTCACTTTCATGCACTTCCACAGTCTCTTACACGCCTAACAAATAACTGAATATCTAGAACGTATAAATAGATGAATCCTTGTTTTAGTTCCACAAGTACTTTGAGAATTCGAGGTCATCATTAATAACGGAATAATGGCCTCTTCGAAAGACAGCGGCAAAACACCTTTTCCCTCCTCTCATTTATCTGGCACAGTTTTCAAACACTGAAAATTCGCCACATTCATCAAACTAAACTTCTATAGATCACCCAGCTCTTTCACTTTTTTCACAATGACATTCTGACGGGCGAAGCGCCCTGTTTACCAAGCGCCTGTG
Source organism: Platorchestia sp. MABIK (assembly GCA_014220935.1). Lineage (NCBI taxonomy): Eukaryota > Metazoa > Arthropoda > Malacostraca > Amphipoda > Talitridae > Platorchestia > Platorchestia sp. MABIK. Next base: position 33,723 of record JACJUY010001716.1, on the reverse strand, counting down.
AACGAAATCCCATCGGGACAGAAATCGTTCAGGTCTTGCAGTGGCTTTGGCACGGAACTCTGTGAGAGCCTGTGACATGTGAATGGCTGTTTCAGACAGCACTCAAGAAAATCTTGCCATAAAACAGACACACTTTTGCGTGCCCAGTTGTCAAAAAAACGACTCACATTTGGGCGTCCAGTGGCGAAAAACCGACACACTTTTAGGGACCCACTTCTCACAAAACTGGCTCACAAAATTGTATCAGCAACATATGTACATTGTAAGTCGAGATACTGTGATGCACTTTAGTGTGTCATGGGGGTATACGACATACATTTGGCGCGCCACTATGAAACACTTAGCATAAGTCAGCATTATTTCCTATGACTGTTTTATTTCCTCACACAAGCCTGTGAATACAATTATTGATTGACAATATCAAAGCATTTAAAGGAAGAAATGTCTTCAGGTTTCTGACGAGAATTTAATTATAATCCCAAATTCCATAGATTGCCTATTTTTAACGAGAAAATTTTCCCCACATGAAACGTGAGTGTGTGATTTACCTTTCCTGGTTGCATGAATTTGTGGTCAAAATTCATACAACCATGCTCGCTAAAATTTCTTTTAAAAACCGTTTAGCACACAGAAGTGTGTCAAGAATTCTCGGATTTAACAGGCGAGAGAACAGTGACAAACGTGTGCAATGCCTATTTCAGAAACAAAAAAGCATAAATCGATAGTGCTTAGTTAGTTCGGTGCAAGATGATCTAATTTCAGTGTAGATGAAGCTACTTGCCTCATCTACATTGAATATTTTCATTCAATATGACTGGCGCTGAGAGTAATCAGAAGAGTATAAATTAAATCAATATAAATAAGCTAGCGCTGAAGCTTCAAGAGCAAACCTGACTGTCATTTCATGAGTAAAAAATCATTTTATATTTTAGCGTGACTTGACATCTAAACGTAACACGACAAATCGATTTAATAATAAAGCTTGACTTCAAGTCATGGTCACACTGTTCTGTTTGAGTGTAAATATCTTCAGTTGGTACTCTTTCCAAATAATGATAATTGATTGCGCGATACTCTTAATCGTCTGGAATTTATAAGTAAGTTACGTTTTCATGCACCTGACAAAAAATTTAACTAGAATGTGAATGAACATTTTTTTAGCAGTAGCATCACATGTACTTTACTTGTTGAGCATGGTTTTGATGAACATGAATTTTATAATACGAGATGGATTTCATATCACCAAACAATTTTTCAAAAACGTAAGTCGGAAACTTTCTGATTTTCAGCTTAAAAGAGAGAACTAAGTAGAATGTATTTATTTATTTATTCCTTTAAGTTAAATCATTTCCTATTTTAAAAAGTACAAGAAAAATAGATAGCGAAATGAACTTTTCGTGCTTCAGTACATCCTCAGCTGTGAACAAGATAGTCATCTGGAAAAATCGTAAGACATGTAAGACATGCAACGTAGTAAGAACAAACAGAAAGGAACGCTGAAATCAGAACTCTAACGTATGTGCAGTCAGTAAAAAAATGCGAAAACTGAAAAATGTAGTTGGTTCTTTACCAGCATTAGGGAGAAGACCTAAGAATCAAGTTGAGTGTTTTTTAAAGCGAAACATATTTTAAATAATCATCCTACCGACTGCCTATTGTTAATAGGAAATGAACTTTTTATCTTATGTGTGTTTTTACTCTTTTTCTTTTGGCTGACTCTAAATTTTAATTTTGATTTCGGTGTTCTTTGCAGCATGTTCTTGATATGTTACACGTTTTGCATTTTTTGAATTGGTTTGACTTTTTTTACTGATGTTGTGCCATAATACCTAATAAATTTCACGAAGCCAGACAAATTTCATGATGCCAGATGAATTTCATTTACCAGACGAATTTTATGATGCCGGATGAATTTCATGGGGCCAAATGAATTCAAAAATGCTAGATGAATTTCGCAATGCCTGATCAATTTCACAACAAATGAATTTCAAAATGAAACTTGAACTTCGTAATTTCAAATTAAATCTATACTCTCACGTATATTTCATAATGTCAGATGAATTTCATAATAGTAAATGAATTTCAAAATACCAGGTGAAGTTCATGATATCATATGTTTTATGATGCCAGGTGAATTTCCCGATACCTAATCATTTTATTGATGCCGGATGAATTTTATACTAGATGAATTTTATGAAGCCAAATGAATTGCATAATGCTGAATGAACTACATGATGCCGCATGAATTTTATAATGTCAGATGAATTCCATGATCTCTGATGAATTTCACAATGTCGGACGAATTTCATATTGCCAGAGGAATTTCATGTTTCAAGATGAATTTCCTAACGCCGAGATAAACTGAACAAAAATGGATTCATGAATTTAAAAATTCCAAATGAATTTCATAATGCCTGGTGAATGAATATCATCACACTACTTGAATTTGGGATCGCCATTTGAATTCCATTGCGCACATTCGCTTGAAAAGCGTCACTCGCCGGTCCGCCCAGGAGACGCTCAGCAGCGCGCGCACCAGCATGGACGAAATCAAGGCGCCTCTGCCGCGCTGGCATCAAACGCGACGAGTCAATTGACTGACTTCCGCGGTGCTCCTGTTCATGGGAGAGCGAGCAAGGTTCCAATTAGCAGTTTGGGATCCTCCAAAGCTGAGGCATTTTTTCGAGGCGCCAGACAAAGGAGAGCATTTTATCGAAATTTTCTACAGGAATTGGGGATATTAAACTCTTGGCCTGCGAGTGAAGTGTCAAATTCTTCAGCGGTCCTTAGGAATGTGGGTCTCATCTGGGGCGCCGTACAATAAAGTGGCCGCCATGAAGTGACATCCTTTGACAAGGCAGAGTCTCGCTCCTGCGGTCATCGCTGCATCAATTCACATCAAGGGAGATGACATGAACGAGTCAAAGGAAAGGCCACTTGGTTCTACTTGTTCTGCGAGTTAATAACAAAAAGGGGTCTGAAATGTTCATTATCAGCATGATTCTCGCTTGGGAATTGATATTTGCGCCTTTATTTGAGGGAAATGAGTTTTAAAATATTGACAATATTTAATTTAGCTTCACTGGCAGGAATTTCTTGCACCAAACTCTATACCAAACATTAACCTGAGACTTCAACACCGCTTCTTCGAAACACTTCAAAATCGGTGCGGTTAAACAAAAGTAAAGTACCGGTGTTCACCCAGCACGTTTGACAACCATCGCGGAATATTCTTCCAGAATAAACCATCGACATCATTCTACATCACCCCTGGAAAGACTTGTTCATTTTTTTCGTAGTTCAAACGCATAACAACCATCGTAGTTTTTATGGGCAAACACTTCCATTTTTTCACTATCAATCCTATGAGACACTAAAGTCGACATAAACCTCAAAATAAATCTGGCAAATGTAAATTCTAAATTAAATTATGGTTCCAAACTTTCTAAACAGAACTTCGAGGAACAACTTAAACAGTTTTCCTAGAGCATTTGAGAATTAGCGGTTCAATTTTCATGAGTTTTGGGGCCTGCACAAAGAGAGAAGTTTCATGAGATATTTTATCCTCCAAATTTTAGCTTCTATCCTGAATGTGAAATAGTTCAGTTCTACCTGAATGATTTTTTGCTCTGAACAGGAAGTAGCACATGACTTCATTTCTTTCGTAGACAAAAATATGGGCAATCATTTTTTTGAGTTTGTGAAATGCATTTTTGGGCGAGTAGTGAAAAAAGACCTTCATTTCAATTCATTTCTCGTAGTAGTAACGTTCGATGATAACTCGAACATTTCACATCATAGTTACCTAGTGAGAAGTAAGCCTCACAAGCTTTTTAATGGGACGACTTTTATCATCCGAGTGAGGCATTTGCTTGTGGATTTTACATTGAATTAATTTTTTAGCATCTCATAAACATGTTTTTCGTAAATATTAATTCTCCTCAAAAAAGCCACGCTCTAATTCAACGTAATTCAATAATTTCGTTATCACTTTTTCATACTGAGACCCGTTTTCCAATCAGTGAAAGAACCAACTTTTTTATTTTTCAGGAGTCAGGCAGTTCAAACTAATCACGATGTCGTAGGTATAGGAAGCAGCGTAAGTTCTTCCAAGTTGGCTTAAAAAAATAAATGCTGTCCGCAGCCCAGTTACTATTTGAAAATCTGGCCTCAGAGAAAAAAATTAATTTTACTTTGAACCATTTGTATTGAAAGACATGGTGAAAAATTTGTTTTTCGGCCAACGTTGCCAGTTTTGGTCTTCATGCTCTTTTGTTTGGATCTATGAAATTATTTGTTCGACTTGAATTGACTTGAGCTGCATGTGTGCTCAAATTACAACACAACTACCATGTATGACAACAATACAACTATCTTGTATGACTACAACACAACTACCATGTATGACCAAAGCGTACCGCAACCAGCGTGCTTTCGCTCAGCACAACACCATACAAAAAGAAAGTGAGACTTACCTCCGTCTCTGGCACAAAACACACACTGAACTACCATCGTTTCCCCATGCCATAGCAGGTTTTCTGCATATTTTGTAAATGAAATATTCGACGCTGGAATCTCCTGTGTGCGTGTGTCTCGAGCAGACGACACTGACGCGTTCCCGCTTGTGACTGCGTTTTGAAAAGCAGCGCTCGCGGCAGTATTATGCTGCTTTCTGATCGCATGCGCTAATTCTGTGTTTAGGTCGCACCCATGCTATTGATGCTGTGGTTTGTCACACACATGCTATTTATGCAGTGGTTTGTCACATGTGTGCTATTTATAGTGTTTTGTCACGCACATGCTATTTAAGCAGTGCTTTATATTACATATGCTAGTTGTGCAGTGTTTTGTAACATACGTTCTCGTTATGCAGTATTTTAGTTACACACATGCTATTTATGTTGTGTTTTAATTGCACACACGCTAATAATGGAGTGTTTTGTTCCACCAGTTACTAATTTGAGAGAGTTTTGTCACAAACATGCTAGTTATGCGAGGATGTGGTCATACATGTAGTGTGTGCAGAGTAAGTTTTGCAGAAAATGAGTCACTTTATGCCACGATTTTAAAACCATACATCACACCTAATCGCGTTGACATAACAGCTCCATGAAATTAATAGTAAATGTAATATCAAATCGTTAATACTAATGACTACGCGTTTGTGATCAGGATTCTGTCCAATGAAATATCTTAATTGGTGGCTTTGTTTTTACTAGGAAATTTATGACCGATGAAGGTTATTTATAGGCAAAACGTTCGGTGTGCAAGTGTATTCTCTCGAATTTATTATTTCCCGTCGCATAACACCTACTACCTTCATTTGGCGTCAATGTTGCCGCAATTTTATTCAGTTCATTGCTGTGACTGAGTAATTTACCAGAACTTGAGACCTCCTTCCTGCCTAAGATAATTGTTCTCATATTGTAAGGGGTTTTGTTTTGTTCATCTCAATATTACGGCAGTGGCTTAAGCAGGCTTGTAGTTCTGTGGTTGAAGGCTTTTCTTAACCAACTCTTTGGGCGTTTCCCTGACACCGAAGGTCAATAGGAACTTCCACTGTAAGCTTAGGTGATCAACTCATCTTTAATTTGGCCATCAGTTGGACTCGACACATCTATGCTAAGCCTAGAAATGTTTCGAGTCACTGCACTTTTGAGCCAGCAGCAGAGACAGCCGAAGCAGCAGCGGTAGCTGGAACAGCGTGTACGAAGCACAAGCCTACCTGTATCACAAAAGACTTAGTCGAGCTCCATAGTGCCGTTGTGTGGGCTTTAGCCTCACACAGGCCTCACAAAGACGTCCTAATACACAGCTAAACACTCTCTTGTTTTGCCGCTGTTAGGAAAAGTGTAGACGCTGGCGACAGCCTGTCGGTATTATTCATTCCCTAATTCATGGAGTCAAATTTTTGGGACATGCGCTGCTTTGGCACTGCAGCGTTCTCACGCCGCGCGTTTGATGAACTGTGCGTGAAATGCGGCAATGTTTACTGGCAAGTTAAGAGAAGGCTTTATGAAAAATGAATAATAGTTTCATAAAAAACAACTGCAATTCATTGCAATTTTTCTTTTATGTGCTTTTTCGAATAATTAGGTACTTATTTCACCGCGTACTTTTCCATTTTACGTAATTTTTCCTTTGCGTTGATTTTCCGTGACTAAAACTATCTAGCGCATAAGTTGTGACGTTGGTGAACAAGACTTCCATTCAAAAATTTAAGCTGGCGACTAGAACTCTGCTGTAACTTCGTCTGAGCACACTGCAGGCAGAGGGAAAGGGTGGCGAATGTGTTTACATATAGGTAAATTCAGCCTCATTTATACATATAAATATCATATTCATTATTTAAATTTTATAGTTACTTCGGTAAATGTATTTAATTCTTCAAACGTAGCACCGTCAAAATTTCCATGTTAAAAAGAAACTGCGTAGCTTAGAATTAGGCTTTTTCCAAAAATGTATCCTCATGATCATTTCAGACCATACACATTCTTTAATCCCGTAAAAAGTTGCTGCGATATGTTTAACGTTATCATTTAGTAAAGATTTTAATCAGAATGCACGTGTTTCTCTTAGTGATCGTGAGGAACTCATTAAACTCCAGAATGATGGATTGTCCAACCGAAAAATTATCAGAAAACTCGAATGTGATGAAAAAACTATGCGGTTTACTGTGGTAATGTATAAGAACACAGGCAGGGTTCGAGATAGTCCAAAATCTGGCAGCTCTATATATAGTTACTTCTTAAAGGGAAGATCGCACCATTAGCATCAGAAATAGATTTGAAACTGCTTCTTAGGTTCAGAGAGGATGTGGCCTTGTTGAAAAGTGTTCTGTTTCAACATTGAAAAATCAATTGAATAAGTTTAAGTTGAGCTGTTGCATTGATATCGGTGGAGAACTGAAAGCGCTGTATGGAATTTAACAGAAGCAATGTAGATTTTGAGGCCTCATACTAGCAGGGGATGCTTTCTTTTTTAGCAATGGAAGTAAATTCAATAGGCTAGGCAGCCATGACACGCATTGTGATCCACGAATGAGAGGTGATAAATTTCATTTCAGGTGTACAGTTCCAACACTTCAAGGTGGTGGAGGTTCTGTCATGGTATGGGGAGTGTAGAAAACTGAAGCTTTTCTTCGGATTCTTTTTTGGCAAACATCTGTAATGTAAATAACTCCCATAAAAATTAAATTGAAACGTCACTAAAAATTTATTTTAATGAAAGCCGCAACCATTCGGTGTACTGTACAATAAAGTTTTCTTCTCGCATACACCGAAGAATAAGCAACCTCTGCAGTCTTTGCCATAGCATCAGGGTCGTTGCCTACCAGCTTTCCACCGCACTTGACCACCTGTACTTCTCTTCATTTATATTAAGGGTACCATCCGGGATTTTGACCTTTTTTCGTCCGATTCGCTTGAAAATTGGTCAGTATCTGTATTTTTTGAAAAAAAATCTTTTTTACTCCGGTCATTTTTTCGATTTAGGCCATATTTTTATTTTTTAATATATAATTTTTTAATAAAAAAGAGTTTTTTGATTCAATTTATGCATATTTCAAGACGTATCTCCTCATTGAATTTTGATGTTAGAACAAAACCAAAGACAGTTTTAGAATCCTTGGAACATTTCTAACAAAGTTATTCAATTCAATTTGAACATTTCGAAAAATTTTTTTTTGTGATATGCGAAACTTTATAATGACATTTCAAACAATTGTGATTATAAAGTTTCGCACATCACAAAAAAAATATCAAAATGTTCAAATTGAATTGAATGACTTTGTTATAAATGTTCCAAGGATTCTAAAACAGTCTTCGGTTTTGTTCTAGCATCAAAACTCAATGAGTTAATACAATTTGAATGGTATAAATGTATTATTATTCATGAGAGGCCAAAAAAGAAATATACTATTAAATTGCAATATCACTGACAATTTATGTATATGAATGCAGTTTCTTTGATCTATTTTTATGTGCGAATAATGTGCAATATTTTCCTAGTAAATTTCAATGTAACATAAGAAACATCGTGCATAAAAACATATAGAAATATATTTTATTTGAGTACTCACCATGTAGCTCATAAATATAGGTATGGGATTTTCAACGTTTGTCGTCCGATTCCCTTGAAAAATTGGTCAGTATATGTATTTTTTTTAAAGTAAACCTTTTTTACTCATGCCATTTTTTCGATTGAGGCCACATTTTTTTATTTTTTTTTAATATAAATGAGTTTTTTCATACATTTTTATGTATATTTCAAGACGTATCAACTCATTGAATTTTGATGCTAAAACAAAGCCAAAGTCAGTTTTAGAATCCTCGGAACATTTATAACAAAGTTATATATAGTTGCATTCTAATTTGAGAAAACAAAAAAATTTATATGGATCCAAACCCAAAAATAATTGTTTGAAATGTTATTATAAAAATTCGCATATCACAAATTTTTTTTTTCAAAATGTTCAAATTGAAATGAATAACTTTGTTAGAAATGTTCTAAGGATTCTAAAACTGTCTTTGGTTTTGTTCTAGCATAAAAATTCAATGAGTAGTTACGATTTGAATGGATCCTTTCCCGACAAAAAAAACCTACTCATTTTTTTATGATTTTGGCCCCCTTTCAGACCCGC
>JACJUY010001716.1:0-25062 GCA_014220935.1 Platorchestia sp. MABIK | reverse complement strand
GGGTCTGGTGTCCGTAGCGCCAGCGCCATAATATTTCATGGCACAATAACCTAAACCATAAGGATCCTTTTTCGACAAAAAAAAAATTTGAGTCAGGGGTGCCGCGGGGGCCCAATTTGGCCTCAGATGGTACCCTTAAGCCTGCATCATCTGATCTACTTCTGAGTGTGGCCGGTGTCGTGGCGACTGTCTCCAGCTCGCCATCGCTCTCCTACATCGAGAGGGCCTTATTGACGGTGCCATGGTCGGCAAGTCAGCTCTGTCGACCTTCTGCCTCCCTGCGCTTCGCTTCTGCTTCGCCACTCGAGTTCGGCTGCTGAACTGATGTGAGTCACCGTAATGGTTAGCGCCACATTTTCGCGTAGTGACGTCAGTTGCAGTTCCAAAGAACCTGCCTTACTTACCTTAAATAAAATGGGAGATTAAATTTTGTACAACGTTGCCGCAAACCAATTTAATTTTTGTTTTACATCAATACGGCAGTTGTTGTATCAAATTTCTAATTATTACATTTCGTGTTCTAGGTTTAGAGGACTGAAATTCATGTCTTTATATTTAATTACTATCATTAATGTAGGATTTAGCATATTTACCGCGACTTGAATTAGTCTGATTACAGCTAATCCTAGCCATTAATTAATAACTACTTAAGCTGAACTCTCTAGTCCTGCAATATTTTCTGCAAGACTAGGCTTTCACCCAATACCTAATCCTCGCATCGCTATTCTTAATTGCTTACGCGGTCTTTCTGACCCGTCAAATCTTGTGGCGTGACCTAAATTTATATTCAACCAATATTCCAATTCACAAATTTTTGAGCAGTCATTATGGACTCTATTTTCCTATTACTAAATATTTGTTCTCCCGTGACAGTGATCGTGGCACGTTGCTGGAGGGGCGCTATGGGCGTGCTGGTGTCCCGGCTCTCCCGTCTTCCAGCCCATTCGCGGGATGGAAAACCAGTGATTCATTCATTTATTTATTCAATGTAATAAATTAACCTTAAGTTTGGACTCTTTCCTATCCCTGCGTGAGTGCCATGCTTCGTTTTTGTCAGGGAGTCATCAGTGCTCATGACCCAAGGCTTCTCGTTGGAGTACAATGTGGAATTTATTCGACTAAATACACTGAAATGTTAGGTGAACATTTTGTGCGCAATCATGATGATAATTTGAAAGAGAATCCCATCTTCATACAGAATAATGCTCCCATACTCATAGCAGCCGATGACAAGAGATTCTTTTAGAAGCATTGCATTTCATTTTTGGATTCGCCTGCCTATGCAGTCACAAGACCTTAATCCAATTGAGAACGTGTGGCATCACATCAAGCAATAGTTAAGCAAAGACACCCATCAATAATCTCGATGAACTTACGTTAAAGTAAAAGTGAAGTAGGAAACCCTCTCTTCACCTCACTGTCGGAAAAAAATCGGGAAAATGTCAAAGAGATGACAAGCTGTCAAATCCCAGAAAGATTATGCTACTAAATATGAACCTTCTTATTTTGTTTTCATGGTAATTTTTCATATTAAATATTCATTAAAATAATTTTGGATCTTTTCCAGGTAAGCCCCGCCACTAATGCTACACATATACGTTCACCCACTTGTAACTTTCGGAATAACGCACCTATCAACTTTAAATTACTCTCACACGAAAGAATAGTTATATACGCTGTGCCACCATTTCTCTCCCACATTTGCTTAATGAAATAGTGTCCAATAAGCGAGTTCATCAGTTTCATTTATTTGACCCTGCAGACTAGATATGGGAAAAGGGATTGAAACAAGAATGGATCTTGCTACAGTCTCAGTTCAGGGCTTGTGAAAAGAGCGGAAGTTCGCTTCACTTCGAGGCAAATAGTTCTTTTAGTCAATGGTCACTTGGATGTTTTGTAGTATTTGTCGCTGCTGGAAGAATTCTATGGAGGAGATACCCGAATATGACATGTGATTTTGTAACACTTCGTCAACTGAAGCGAAGAAAATATTACTAGCACTGAGTCTTCTAATTCAAGTAGATGGCTTCATTGCCCACGACCTTGTTAATGTTTTGTGGTAGAAAAAGGCGAAACATGACGCATCTTCATCCCGCGAACCTCCGGCGGCCCTTCAGCGGACGTCCAGTCTGCGGCCAATGAGTGACCATTTTTTTTAGACCCTGTGTTGTTCAAATTTTGAACGCTGGTCAAAGAAAGGCTACTCTCGTTAGTAAGGTTGCTGCCAAGTCGGCTGGGGGAAGTACTAACCTATTGTGCAAAATTGAGGCCGTGTCCGGAGCCGCTGCACTGGACTGTATCGGCTGACTTGGGGTCAAAGATGACCAGGGGGGCTGGAGCTGTCGTGGCCATCTCACAACATCCCAGTCTAACTTTTTCGCCGGAGCATGCATGTTTTTCGCTGCCCCGGTAATTAAATCGCTTAGGTGGCGAAAAACATGCATGCTCCAGCGAAAAAGTTAGACTGGGATCCCACGCAGCTCTAAATTGTGCATCGAAAACCGTAATGACGCCTGGGCGATAAATTCTCGTTAAACATCGACGTACACATCAAAGCCTTGTTAAATATTCAATTTGCTTTTCAATTTATTTGAAATTTCTCAAATCATGAGTTTTAATGCGAAGAACACCGGTATCCCAGCTGGCGTTCTTCTCAGGAACACTGACGTGGACTCTATTCCTGACGTCGATGGAACACATTCACCAGCTGAGTCACCGTGGCCTAGTGGTTAAAAGCGCGCGCCTGACAAGGGAAAGGTCGCCGATTCATATCCTGACAATGTCAGTCGTGTGATTCTCCTGGTGGGAAAAGGGAAATTTATTCATAATTACCCGCTCACTCAGGTTTCGGATATGGATTCAGGCAAAACCGGGCCTAACCGTCATTGCAGTCTTGTGTTAAGTGTAAGGCATTTGTGTGCCGGTATACGAGTTGATGTGTATCATGCTTGGTTGGAGTAAACCGTCCTTTAATGTATCTACACACGCTTCCCTTTACGCGCATCCCTCAACACCGACGCCGTTTTATACGAGGATAGGTCACGTCATTGGGATACCATATGACTTAGAAGAATAGATTTCCGTGCCTTTGTGCAATTTGATCATTTACGATTTTATTCCTTTTGTAGAAAATTGGGGTAGGATTAACTGTCTCAATCATTCAACCAGAATTTTAGATCTTTCTATAAGTTATTTTACATTATGGATCTTTCCCATCCGTTGAACGTTTGTCCTCGGTGTATAATCATTCGCAGGGAGGCTGCTAGCAAGTTACCGCGCAAGTTAATTTTAAGGAATTGGCATTACTTTAGGTCATGACATCGCCTTCTCGTCGATGTGGATTTATGTCACTCAATTTGAGAATGTTTGGTTCAAGCTGTTTTGTATGGTGTAATTCATCATAAAAGTTTCGAAGATAAGAAACTCAATTTCATCTTGATCGATCATAACCAAGCCCTGTTAAATTATATAACCAGGTTCTCTAGTCTCACATCACAGCCGCCATATTGGAATTCGCAAGGCCGCCGTCACACGGCGACCAAATGGCAACGTTTCGTCATAATCATCTACAGTCAGCGGCACGACTCGGGTCTCGGGTCTCGGGCCACGAAACCGTCAGATTTCAGCATTAGTTAGGGACCAGTTTGGACAAAGTAAGGCTGAAATGTGATTGTTTTGTGGCCCTGGACAGACCCAGTAGTGCCGCTGGCTGTAGATGATTATGACGAAGCGTTACCATTTGGCCTCCGTGTGACGGTGGCCTAAGATATGGTATCCAGATTGATGCCGATTTTAATAATGCTTCTCTCTTAACTGCGTTGCGATATATTAATGTGTACGCTCTGCCATTATCTGCAAAAGTTGATATGTAGTTTTTGGTATCTTTAATTTCCTTTTGTATGTTAAGAGGAGAGAGAGAGCGAGAGAGCAAGAGAATGGAGTGAATGGAAACGGAAGAGACAATCGATACATTTATCGAAGAAACAGCACATGCGCGAATGTATGATTGCCTTAAAAAATACGGCTGTATTGATATAATCGACAGGCTTGCCATAAACCAATTATTCGATCATGGGGTACAATATATCATTTTTCTCGCTATTTTAATATAAATTGTTTCCATCTTGAGAAGGGAGAAAGCGTATCCCAAATATCTTTTTATAATGATTCGTAAGAAGAACATAATTTGAGTCATGGAAAGTGGAATTATGCAACGACATGCAAGAAGACCGCTAAAACTGCGCCCGTAACATTGAAATTGAAACAATAATAAAAAAATGTTAAAATCTGTCGGATCTTAATGAGAGATGCTACACCGGTGAGATGTACACTACACAAAATTAGGGAGATCCTAACGGAACGTGAATGCGCCAGTGGTATGGAACGGATATGAACCGGTGGCTTGAGCGGAGATGAACCGGTGGCTAGAACAGAGACGGACGAGTGGCTATAAACAGAAACGGACGAGTGGCTGAAACAGAGACGGACGAGTGGCTGGAACAGAGACGGACGAGTGGCTGGAACAGAGACGGACGAGTGGCTGGAACAGAAACGGACGAGTGGCTGGAACAGAAACGGACGAGTGGCTGGAACAGAAACGGACGAGTGGCTGGAACAGAAACGGACGAGTGACTGGAACGGAGATATCAACGCATTGGCTGGCGAAGGCAATAGATACGCTTTGCTTCTCTTTAACAAAAGGTATTCGTCTCTTTTCTCATTTAAACAGTTGAATAATTTTTTAAGATGTTTAGAACTATTCACTTACCGCTCATTTCGCTAGTCCCAAATCAGTTTGAAAACTCGCAAAATTTTCTAACTTATGAGCGAACGATATTGTATTTACGATTTTTTCGTATATTTCCATTTTATTCTATATGTAAATTTTCCTAAGTATAGTGTATCACGTATCTTTGTTTGCAATGTTAAATCTACGTTTAGTAATTAACTTAATGTATTTACTTTAGAAAATATATCATTACCATTAGATATTATGAACAAATTTTGAAAAATTCCAAAAATGATAAAGGAAATTCATCATTAACACGTTGCCTGCGTAATGAGCCATATGTCTACCAACAGGTAAATTGCTCATCTATGTACCGGTGTAAATGCACCGCATTTTATCTGTTTCACGACATTTAAAAAAATATCACACGGGGTGAAATGTTATCGTGCAATTGTATTTTTCATATTCATTAGAAAGAATTGGAATTTATTTGTTGGTCGATTTCTCTATTCTGCAATTTTCAACTCAACCAAACCGATCGCGGAAACGCAGTGGACAGCCGCGGAAACACAGTGAACGTGTAAAGATTAATCATATGTAAACACACCTCACCGAGCACATCTCATGACAGGCTCCACACGACATTGTACTATCACAATCAACACATTTTCAAGCTTAGTTTTACTCTCGATTTCACTCTAAACGCGTTACAGAACTGTCACGGATATCATCGTACACGGCATGTTCATATACATAAATTACCTCAAACGAGGTATCATAACTCGTAGCCTGTGGCGAACAGGGTAACCTGCGTGGCGCACTTCGTTACCAACATGAACTCAAGGCTGGAATTCATTGAAGTTCAAACAACAATTATCGGATGCGCGCGCCTGAGCTGGATTAGAAGAAGCCTATCCACCCAAGGGACGTCTGAGGAGACACTCTTCATGAAAAATCGGAACATTGAGCGTCTGGTACAACTGAAGCAGCTGTCTGAGCAAGCACTTGAAGCCCAAATTTTCTCTGAACCTAATGAATCCATCCCCATTAGGGGTTGAGTATCAATTTTCTTCCTAGTGTAATACCCAATTAGTATTTTGGTAAAACTTCCGTCTATGCTTCAGCCAATGAGCACACGTTCCCTACGCTTCTTGTGCGCTTTTCTTTCCAGTACAAAATGCTTCACTTAGAAAAATACGATTTATAGTTATCGTGGAAGTAGAAGAACTTGATTTAGTTATTTCAAAATTTATTAAACAATATTATCATCACATTCTGTACCAGCTTAAATTTTGTGTAAGAGTCTGCCCCTGCCATTGTGATTTGGAATACCAGCGACCAAGACCGAATCTTAGGAAGATTCAATTCATAAGTCAGTTGAATGCAAAAATTGACTTTCGTGAAATCATTAGACGCTTTGCAAGCCTCTAGCCTGGATAATTACCCATAATTCTACTATTATTTCAGCTTGAAGAAAATGTTTACTAATTTTCTCCGTCACGGCTCCTCGCAAAGCGCTCATTTTTACGCTGCCTTCGGAGGTGCAGGGGTCACTCGGATGTGACTGAAGTCCAGAAGAATTTAGCTCGCAGATTTAACTTATGACAGACAGCAGTTAGGCGGAATAGGAACCTGCGGAACTTCAGCAGTCACTTAAGGTGCATGAGATGCATCGGTAAAAAAAATTAATGTTAAAGGATTGAACAGTCAAGAATTCGAATCACGATAACAATTTATTAGGTTACGCAAGTACCTGTTTTCGTTTACGAAACTAATTATGTTATCCAAGGCAGTAAATTTCCCAAATTTAGGTGTGTACGAGAACTAACGTGTGCTTGCATTACACGAAAAGGTTGTATTTTATTCGCTCTTGCTAACCTCTATTATGATTAGAGTGTATTTTATTCACTACAAATTGTTCAGAAAAGATAGCGTTTGCAGGAATTTGGATTTGAAATTTGATCAACCAAACCATTTTCATGACATTTTAGTAAATTTTAAGCTCGCGTTTTGATTGACCTGTCTTTAGCAATTTTGCCTCGGACCGTTAGGAATTTTTTAAAGCTAAAAATCTATTAATTTGAGCGTGGAAAGAGACTTTCGCCTAATTTTCTAGTGGGAATTCAAGCTTGGTAACAACACATTCGAAATAGCTGCCAATGTCAATAGAGCATGATGACGAAGGCTCTACAAATGATGGGATATTACTAAGGGGTGCGAAAATTTCGTAACGATGATGAGGACCAAAGCAAAGAAAGGAAGAAGGAGGCCACGCACTCTCCGCATTGAAGATTTGAGAGCAATTATTGTTGAGCAAAGCCCTCAACAGAAAGTTAATAAAATGTCTCAGGAGTTTTCAGTCAAGATATCAGATGTGTCAGACCATCTCGAGTAAATCGGCAAAGTATCGAAACTCGATAAAGAACTCACGCTCGAGCTCAGTGTGCATGTGATAAATCAAAAAAGAGACCTGCTTTGAAATCTGGACGATGCTTTTTTGGCGCAACTTCCGTAATTCATTTTCAGTTTTAATAGCTCCCTGTGTACAAAAAGTAAACCATTTGTGCTAGCTGGAGACGATAAGGTTCAATCGTTTTTAGCCATCCGAATATTTTCCGAGCTAAAGTTTCATCAGCAAAAAATTGTGAAATTTGTTTGGTAGAACGTAATCGGTGTTGTCTTCACAGCTTTTTGGGAAACAACCATGGCGTCGCAGCAGAGGTTTACTGCAACCAAATCGAAGGAATGTACGTTTACTTCTAAAAAAGTTATTGGCTCTGGCGAATCAGCATTGCCCAATACTGCTGTCTGATGCTGCGAGAACATACTTTCTCAGGTATGCTCCCAGACGCTCATTAACAAAATGCGAAACTTTTCCCGCCCTCCTCACTCTCCAGATCTTTCACCCAAGGCTACCATTTTTTCAAGGTCTTAGACACGTTTTTCAAGCAGAAAGATTTTCGAATTCGAAGCAGAGATTGAATTCCTTGCTAAAATTTCTTCGTATTTTTAAATTAAAGGACTTTAATCAACGAGTCATAAATGACTCCATTGATCTATGGCAGAGGTACATGGCTATAGATGGCTCATAAACTTTTAACAATGAACGTTTTCAGTATTACTCATTTGATCGCTAAAAAAAATTTAATCCGCTAATATTTCTTGAATGATTTTTTTAGTTAAAGTAAATCACCTCTCATCAACAACAGAAATCATAACTATCGTTTTCAAAATGAATTTCAGGTAAGCTGCCTGTTAACTAATTTAGTCATGGTTTTCTTGAGAAGGGCGGTAGGTGCGATGATCAATAACTCAGTGGGTGGACCAATCGGCGACCCGGTCGTTAATTTCTGAACAATACACTAATCCGGAGGTTGGAAAACAGGTGGATTGTACCTATAAACTGCTCGCTACGGTCAGTGCGTGAGACTACACCATACTTATTCTTTACAAGGCCATATTTGCCGTTTTGGGAAGCTGTTCGGGGAGACTGTTCTGGGGTACAATTCTGAGGAACAGGTATGGGAGACTGTTGTATGTTGTGAGAGACTATTCTGAGGGACAATTCTGGGGGACAGGTATGGGAGATTGTTCTGGGAGACTTTTCTGAGAGACTGTTCTGTCTGATCTGTTTCCGAATATCTACCACGTCAACATTTTGGCCTTATTAATTTTATCCACAGATTCAACTTCAAAATTATTCCCTAATATCGTAGAAGCATAAGCTAATTATTCCCACTTGTCAATGTAGGCGGGCACTCACAGAAGCGTTTTTCCTCTCAAACGTTTGTTCAACAATAGTCACAGCTATTATAATACCACTTATGTGCGTTTACAAATAAGGATCTTTATGGTAAGACATTTAAAATCCTATGTTATACATTTTATAAATCAACTTTACTGGAAATAAACAGTTTTTATTTATTTCTTTCTTTCTTTCATTCTTTCTGTGAGACAGTTCTGGGAGAATATTCTGGGAAACCGTTTTCGGAGACTTTTCTGGGAGACTGTTCTGAGGGACTGTTCTGTGACTGTTCCGAATACGTTGACTGGAATGAGATAAAACCATTTGTCCGGATCAATTTTTTGCAGCCAGTGGAAGAAATTTACACAACTCAGATGACATACGAACATTTAACTGAAACTTGAATTTACTATGAAATTCATTCCTGAATTGAAAACGATGATTTGAAAATCATCAGATAGTGGGCTGGATAACATCAGAAAAAATAAATTAAAAAACATCAACTCAGGAAATCATAATGTCTAGGAACACAACGCTATAATGTGGGGAATTAAACAGCATGCTCAATATAGCTTCAGAGGGAGCATGATTCTGAAGAGACGCTTCAGTGTGACGCCACTGCATACTGACAAACGAGTGCCATGTTCAGGTGTGACACACTAGTGAATACTGAAACTTGATACACTAGTGTCATGTTCAAACGGGACGTACTTGTGTCATGATAATGGACAGGTGACAGTTTCCAATTAAAAATTGCTTTCAAGATCAGGAAAGGCCCAGACTATCAGCGCAACATTTACACGGCATGCAGCCTCGGCACTGCGCCGCAGCTGCGCAAAAATATTTAATTCGCTGCTGTTGGTACTTCCGGCGCAAACGTCTTTTGTGACGTAGCGCAGTTTTGGGCGTCTTATGCGGCACACCGAGCCTCCTTCTTAGATCTTACAGTGAACTGTACGTACGCGATCGACACCGAGCTGACCTTCTTTCCGGGAGCTTTACTGTATTAATCTGTACAGATGTCGACGGTGACTTTAACTGACGTTAGTGCCATGATCCAACGTGACTCACTAGTGTTGTGTCATATTCATTAAACACACACTGTTAGAGTGTCATTTTCAAGAAAACTCCCAGATGTCAAATTCAAACGTGTCATACATAAACCTGGCATACTAATGCCATATACAAACGTGACCCACTAGTGTTACATTTGTACAAACGTGGGATACTATCGTCATATATAAACATTGCACACTATTTTCATATACAAACGTGGCATACTATTGTCAAATACAAACATGACCCACTAGTGTTGTATACAAACGTGACATGCTAGTGTCACACACAAACACGACACACTAGAGTCATGCTCTAACGAAACACACTAGCGCAGACTCTGCTGCTCACACCAAAACTGCCCAGACTAACTTTTTCGCCGCCTGTATGCATGTTTTTCGCCGCCTGCATGCATGTTTTTCGCCGCCCTAGTAATTAAATCGCTCAGGCGGGAAAAACATGCATGCTCCAGCGAAAAAGTTAGACTAGGTGTGGTGAATGAGGCTACACGTGAGAACTCAAACTTCATGACCGCCTCATGGAGTTAACCAGTCTAGTGGAAGTGGGGAAGATTAATTACTATAATGCCGACAGGCTGTCAGTCTACACATGGTGAATTTGGGTGACGTCTCACAGGAGGCCAATGCTCTTTTCTAAGATGATTAGAATTTTTTCAGGACATTAAATGTATTCTTCTGTGTTGTTGTTGTTTTTAGGATTTTTTTCTAGAAACAACAAAAATTAGTTGTTTCTAGGATTTTTCCATTTATTAGCTGGCGACGTGGGCGTTCACAATTTTCCCATCACTCATTACGTTACTCTGTGCTGCTCTTGAGGCGTGACAGCAGTGAGAACTATCGCAATGTTTTGATGTACAACAGAGGGTATTTTAGTAAACAAAATAGATTGATTTCTGGGAAATCTCACTTTTAGGATAAAAAGGAAAACCAACGTGGCTAAGAATATCATGATAAAAAACAAACGTTTCGGATTATAAAAAATCCATCTTCAGTGTTTCGAAATAGAGTAAATTGAAGTATTAAATCATTGTAATTATAAATTTTCTGAATAAACCGGATGTGAGATAATGGAATTGAAAAGACATGATGAAACAAAAACTATACAAAATAACAACAAACAAAAGAAAGTTTCACTGCTGTTTCACATTCATTTATTGACGGACGGTTTTTTAAAGAACATAAGACCATATTTTTAAAAATACAAGTTTTAAAATTTTGGATTCAACATCCAATTTATTCGATCTCCGCATTTTAGAGTAAGTAAACATTTAAAAAACCGTCCGTTAATAAATGAATTTTATACGCCGGTGAAACTTTCCATTGTTTGTAAATATTTGTATGGTTTTTTGTTTTATTATGTCTTTTCAATCACATTATTTTACATCCGGTTTATTCAGAAGATTTATAATTCCAATGATTTAATACTTCAATTTAGTGTATTTCAGAACACTGAAGATGGATTTTTTATAATCCGAAACGTTTGTTTTTTATTATGATATTCTTAGCCACGTTGCTTTTCCTTTTTATCCTTAATGTTATTTTAGAATATACTGTTCTCATCCGGCTCATATTAGGTATTGTTGTAAATTTAAGCATTGAATTATAAGCGAATCCATTTATTGATTATTCTAGAGTGCGGCTGGTTTTGGGTGTAATAGGTTAAACATAATTGTGCTCGCTATATTAAACTTGATGATGGATGCTGTTGAAGTCTCTGAATATATTTGGTCTTCCAGTAGCTTTGATAGACTCAAATGTGTCCTGTGCTATATAGCCTTAAATGACCATATATTTATACATCACTTAGGATAAATAAATTGACTAAAACTGTTTTGATTGTTCTTTGGAAAATATCTGCTGCAAGTGGTATGCGAACAAGATCTATCAAGATTGTTACCTTTTTGAATGTGTGGGGATTCGAGATCATCTTCTCGCCTTGAAAAATATAATTGTAAAGGTTCAAATAAACATATTAAAAAAACAGAATCGAGGTTTTTTATTTCTAAATAAAATTAGAGCCAAACAACATCGGATGACTTCATTTGGCCCACCCTGTATATAGAGTACTTAAATTTATGAATAATTTTATATATTAGTTAACTTTGATCCTCACGGTTGCACACTTGTATGCGAGTATAAGTCTTTCTCTTCCTGGCTCTCAAACTGAAATCAATTCTTTATGGTCATTAATTTTCTGTTAGCCATGAACCCTAGTTGTGCGGCGTCGTATTTTCCATTCATCTGGCATCCATCCCTGCATTACTTTCCTTAGCAGCGCTCGAGCATTAAGTTTCAAACTCACACAAGAGCATCGAGCAGCAGTCAATCCATGCGCACAATCCCCTCTCCCCAGCAACAAATCAGAGTTCCACTGCTCGCTCCTGCGTGCGCGCATTACAGAGGGGCAGCTAACTGGTGTCAATACGCCGCTCTTTAGCGGCCGCCTCACTCGAACTGACGACCCTCTAATTGCAGGCACACCAACGCTCTCTGTAATCCCTCTGCGCCCTCCGGCTGCTGCGGTGAGGGGAGAATGGAGGGCACGGAGGGGTGGTGTGGAGGAACGAGGACTTCGTTCTGCATTAACAGGAAATTTATGAGGAAGATTTGTAATCAAGGGAAAGTAATATTGCGAAGGTCGACAAACAGGGGGAAATGTCGGAGGTTTGTTAAATTTGCTTCTTCTGTAATTAATCTTACGTCTTCAACGATGTTAAATAACAATCAGTCAATGTCCACATATACTGCTAATTAATATTCCCATCAAAAATTTATTTATTATTTATTTTTGCCATCTCAGAATTTTAGGAACATAAAATTCGCGAACGCTCATTGCGCCCAACCAACCATAAAGACTCGCTCCAATAAGCAAACGTAAAAAAAGGAAGTACGAAAACATAATCAATATTATTTTATTGCAGAAATTCTACCTCTGAATTTTAAGAGACACGAAATAGTTGAATGAGTAGAGAGCTACTGAAATCAGAGACAGTGTCATTAAAAAAATTTACCACAGATATGATGTACATCCTCAGAATCTGGAACTGCATTTCACTCGTGGGGAAAAATAGGAGTTCCTACCTACTGTCTGTTCCACAAGCTTCAGAAGTCAAAGTTCCTGCAGTTCAATCGCTGATGTCGATGGAAATGAAATACCATAAAACAAAGTAAAAATGACTAAAAAAGACTAAATCTAACCTGATATTAGTTTGTAACTTTCATTATTGTTTTTGTAATTGAAAATAGGTCGAAGCAACAATCTGAATCAACAGCACATCTAAACATAAAAATTTTTTGATGCAAAAATTTTGTTGCGTGCAGGAAAAAAGAATAAGGAATTTAGCAATGTTCTCAATGCTCTTTTTAATGAAATTGTTCTAATTTTCTGAGTTTTAATGAAGTTTGACTAATTTTTCTTTCAGTACTTTTTGTGAATAAAACGCACACAATTTCTTCTACGTATGCTTATTGTCTATGAATCGTCGGTCACAATGTTCAGTCATTCTCAGGAAATTTACAACTAGGTTTTGAATCCATATATTTAAGAACAAAACATCGGAAGTAGGTTTGCGAGACATGTTTTCTCACGAAATCGCGAGCAATGCTAACATTAACGATAGAGAGAGAAAGAGAGCACAAGGAGAACAAGAAACAGTTTGTGGGGAGGTGACGCAGGCCCCTGCCCACGACAACCGAAGCAAACTGAAGCTATCCTTCTACCTAATGTTTATCGCAGGATTCCACGGTCTGTCCTCTATGTCGGGAGTGTACGATATATTCAATTCAATGCGATTTGAAATCTAACAAAAATATTCCTACACAAGTTCTTTAAGTTACAAAATTTATTCAGGCCATTGGCTTAATTAAGTTTTCCATTATATGAATTTCATATCATTAATAGAAACGGTATCTTTGCTTTTTCAACTGTAGATTGCCGTTTCAAGACCACCACCACCACACGCGGAGTACTGCATCGAAACCTCTGCTGTAATACTTAAACAATTGCACGGACGTCGATTGCGTTGTTGTAAGAAAGAATAACTTTCAATTGTTCTTCCGTGGTATTGAAGGTGGGAACTCGCATGCTACGCTCTCTGCTGCAGTGTTTGTGGCTGCTGCTTGAATTTTATTTACACTGTTTGCATCTTGTTTAGAGCATGTACTCGCTGGGCAGAGAATCTAAGTAGCGCTACAGCTAGCCTCTTGAACTGGTACACAACTCTACTGCTGGGAAGGTTAGACGATTCTGAATGAGAATAAAAAATGAAGATAGTTTGAATGGCTTAAAAAATGGTAGAAGAACAATTTTGTTTTCATGAGCTGTGGACTTTAAATGCTGTTTTAAAATAAATTTTACTAGATTACTGTCTTTGGTGAATGTTTTAAAGTTAAAATATTGAAAGTAGAAAATAAAATCAATCGAATTAGATGAAGAATTTGGTTCAAAGTTATTCACGAGCGAGTTTACAATTCTATTCTCTAGAAGTTTCTAGAAGTATTTATTGTTTGGAGACCTTTAGAGGATGATACTTATGGTGTTTATTTACTTAATCAAAACGTCGATGGTCAAGTTAAAAAAACTTCTTTACGAAAGAAATACTGACTCAATTTGTTGGAACTTTTACTGCGAAATTTGTTGCCGGTCTGCTGAATTTTCCGAGCTTTGAGCCGTGTTAGCGCTGACATCCCTGCCCAGCAGCCGCTGAACATCTGCTGCAGTGACTAACCAGGCAAAAGCAATGGTTGAATTCTCGCACTATCGATTATGTACCTCAATTTATGACCTGCACAACGAATGTAAATACCAGCCAATCTCGAGTAACGTGTCATACATAATAGAGGTTCCTGAGATGGGGTAATTCTTCAGCCACAGTGACCAAGGAATGATTTTAGTTCAACACTTGGAATTAATTGCTCAGCATTGGGTTTCAGTGACGCTCTCCGAAATCTCAGTCAGCGGACTAGCAAGTATTATAACCTCTCGCCTGAACTACTCACACTGGTCACAACAAATCTCGTACGCGAGAGTGTGAAGGGTCCTCCCAAACCTAAGACCAAATTTTCCCATTGGTCAGTGAAAAATGAGTGAAATATATCTGAAGAAAAGATTAAAATTAAAGATATCTGAAGAATGAAAACATATTTGCAGAAAAAAATTGTTTCCATGGTTTCGAATACGGGATTTGAATATCTTAAAAAAATATCACTCTCACAATCTAATCACAAGGAAGTCAGCGAGTTTTAGTTTTTATACGATTCAAGAGGTGCGGACTGGAATTTTAAAATTATTCTTCTTGCCTATTTCCAGCGGTTGCTGAGCAAAACTGCGCTCATAAGTCGCTAGCACTTACTGGAGAGAGAACTGAACGCAATGAATAAAACTTGCTGGCTATATAACAATGTGTATGTGTTTATTATGTTTGATAAGTCATGGGTTTAACAAATAGAATTGCCAAAAACTATTATACCTATAGTCCATCGAGAACAAAACTTCGGTTTAAGCTAACGAAACGCAAAGGTATGAAAAATGAAACCTCGTATCTTTGATGTGAGAGTTTCCTCATCCACAACACATCGCTGCCACACACACAGTCAATTCTGTCATAACACGAGCGAATTGAACTTCTCATCAGCCTTTCAAAAGCAGGCTCCCTTAATGTAACGCAGAAAACTGGGTAAAAGGCGCCACAAGCGCCGAGCTGCTCGACGTAATGTGAAACTTTCCTCTGTGGATCCCATTGATTTTTTATGTTAATCTACTTAGGGGAAGCCTGAAAACAAATCAATCTGGAAATTAGCTGATGCTCCTCCGCTCATTTGGTGGAGGCGGAAAGGCTCAGGCAAACGAGGAGGCGGAGGCGTGAGATGCGAGGCAGGAAGCGATAGCATCAGGCGGGCAGGAGGATGAGCCGTGGTCATACGGCGTGAACACCTTGTGGGCTGGTGGGTGAGTCCACGACAGGCGTGTCGTGCGCTGTGGTCGCACCACACCGCCGAAAATGATAACTATTCTTCAATTCCGAGAAGGTGAGGTGAGGCTTAACGATGAGGAATGAAGATGATTTTTACAACTGCATATATACAGCGACAATAAGCTTGGACATGCAAATGCGGATATCGGCGTGTGAGGGGGACTTGTGGGAGCAAGCTGAATTGAAAGTGACAAATTGAAATGATGCCTAGGATGTGACATAATGTTATCTCAATGCGCAAAGCCTCGTAGACTTTGATGTCTGTATTCACATTTAGGCTTCGAACTACAGCGAGATGAGAACTAAACTAGGTGTTTCGAACTTTTCATGAACTAGGTGTTTTTAAATAAAATGTTAGGGGCAATGCTAATCTAACATTGATTCTGGTTTAAGGTTTCAAAGTAAATATTGAGGGGACTTCAGGGGAATGTTCAGGATTTACTCAGTATGCACAGTATGGTTGATGTGGGTTATAGGAGGTCGAAGAAACATCACTTCAAAATAAGAAAAAGTATTTAGTGAATAGTATCTGCCAAATGAAACTAAATACAGATTTTAGGAGTGATATGTATGAAATATTTTGAAAGTTTTGGAAAATTCATTTACCCCAAATATCTGCTCTATCAAGGAAGGAAGATACATGAACAAACTTAATATCTGTGACCATTTTAGCATTCTGGGTCAAATAAGATATACTAGGCTTCTAGGGCTAATCTCAGGAGGGAATAAACTCTAAAATCAAGCATGTAAAATAATTTAATGGTCTTGAGTTCTCAATTTACAATTAGATAATACTAAGAAAATATCTAATTTTGATAGTTATGCTGACCCTGCAACTACACTGTTTCTACACTCGTCTGCAAAATACAGGCTTGGCTCTGTCCGTGAAAGCACAGGTTTCTAATGCGATGTAATGGAGGGCTTGTTTTCGGTGCACAATCTTATTAATCATGACAGCATTTTCAATGTTGTTCGCAGTTCTCACATTTTCTGTGTTGGGTGAGATTCTTAGCCTAAACAGTTAGACTACATGGTACGGGTTGGTACAGCTTCCGTGTACCATTCATGACGCACGATGCGGTTAAATGTAGCACAATGGGATGGACACCAAAATTTCAGATTGATGAAAAGCAAAGCTTGAAAATGTAGTAACAGTTTTTCTTCATCAGAAGTCTTTTGTTTTATAGATAGTTTCAAATATAGTGTTTTTTCTTTTATGTTATTCAGAATGAAAAATTTATAATGTAACTGATATTTTGTTTCGTTATTCTTGCTGTACTTTTTCCATTTATTTTAATTTTGATTTATGGTTCATTTATCTAATAACATAACAACAGGTAAGATTCAAACTTAAGTTTTATTATTGAAAGGTCGGGACATCGCAAATATTACTAGGCATGGAATTCTATAATATCACATGAGCAATGATTATGTTAATTTGCACGTATTTGAAAAGTATTTTTCTCTGCTTCTGAGCTGAATAGATAATGAGACCAAATTGTTATGTTAATTATACGAGTATATTCAAAATTATGTCGACCAAATGTTGAAATGAGCTCCCTCTACTAAAGAATCAACAAAACAAGAGTAACGTTTAAAGCTGTCGTACTTGTGTCTTGGGCTATATTGCGCGGATGAATTTCTTATTTAATCACTTTCGACAGCTAGTTTTTCGACTTTCAAAAAATTTCATCTAATTACTGTGTGAATTCAGCTTTCAACATTTGAACTCCTGATGTATATCAGAAGACGTGTGTTTTGATTAGTCGCTGTGTCGCGTGAACCTAGCTGAGAAAAACATTTCAAATTCCCGTTCAGATAAAGGAACGAACTGATCCCGTGGGGTACACACAATACGCAGCGTAGGACATAAACTGGTAACTTACACCAGTAATTACCATAAATTCATTTTACAGATGCATGAACTTTTACGTTGATAGTTGTATAGCGTCAATATGGTCAGACTGAGACAATGTGTCCTTCTCAAGGGTTTACAGCACTTCAGTCTGATTTGAATGTTTAATTTTGAATGGCGGAGGTCGCAGCTGTTTTGTTGCTACAGAGAAAGAAGTCACTGGAACGCCTTGACTTCGATTATAACTAACAGGTGCCCCGCCCAGTGAGTTGCCTTCCTGATCTTATGCCTCTGTAACTGCATGTCTTCCTGTTTGCTTGTCTTCTTACTTGTCTGCCTGTGTGCTTCCTTGTTTACCAGTTTGCTTACCTGTTTGTCCGTCTGCTTACCTGCTTGTCTATCCGGATGCTTGCTCTCCGAATAGACAAGATCTGGATGCAAGTATGCCGGATGCTGCCAAGATAGCACTTTGAAAATGACTTTGAATATTTTCCCGTGAAAACTGAAGTGAAAATGACAGACATAGAAAAATAACAACGCTTCACTTCATAATTGTGCAAATTTTTTTAAATCTGCTGTATTTTAAATGAAAAATAAAGAGTAATCTACGTTTTAGGTGCTTGATAATTTTTAAATTATCCAGGAGTTAATATATAATTACATACAAAAAGTTAATACAATTAGTGTATGAACACACGTAATCATCAATATTAGAATGAATCAATGCCAAGATAGTTCTTCATTATAATTTATAAGTGTGTCTAGAATAAAATAGCACAGAATATTCCGCGCGCATATTCAGGCCTACGTAACTGGCTACAGCAAAGATCACGGTACACCAGCCGTCTGTTCTGAGCAACGCGCACGGCTGTCGCCAGCTTTGTGCTGGATCGCTTCAGTGCGTGGAGCTGGCGCAGAAACCCAAGCGTGTTGAGGTCCATTGAATGGCGATGAGACGATGATGGCCGAATGATGATGGTCAGTTGATCAGCTATGGAAGCATGAAGAGGCGACCCTTTGATGTTGCTCATCTCTTCAAAGACTCCCGGACTGCGGAGCGGCAGATGAGGGCCAGATTGCGGCGAGCTTCAGAGCACCAGGCCGCACAAACACCTGCTTTGCGGCCGTCGGCAACGGATGCTTTGCTATTTGGCCCTAGCTGTGTGCTAACTCCTTCCTTTGTGCCTACTGTATTTGTCCACTTGTTTTTGGCGCCTTCTATAAGCGGCTATTACTTCCTTTGAAGATATTCTACCATTTCCTTGGTGTCTGTTTTCTGTGTCTACAATTTTTGTCCCACACACTAAGTATGATACAATACAAAGTCTTTTTGGTGCCTTCTTTCTACATGAAGTCTATTTCAATACGTTTTATTTGTATCTTCTTTTTGAAGGGCGAATTTTTGCATCGACTCTTTTTTTTCTGTGAACCCTCTCTGTGCATTAGGCTCTGTCTTAACGCCTATCATCTCATTTTCTCTTACTTTCTTCACCCGTGTTGATTAACTTTCCTACCTATAGAGATTTGTTTGTTTTTGATCTCACGAGCTCCAGCTTTGGATGTGCAGGCAGATATTGCCAGTAGGCCAGCCAGTGAAGTGTACAAGCAAACGCTTTCTGCAGACTCTGTACATCAGTGAAATGCGCAGGTTAACATTGTCTGCAGACCACTGAAGTGTGCTGGCAGAAGTTGCCAGTAGACCTGTAAAGTGAACAGCCAATTGTTTCCTGTAAAATAATGACGCTTGAAGACAAAATAGTTTAACCTCTTAACCAAATATTTATGTTTTCAAATTACTCCCAATTCAAAAATAATATTTATAATAAACATTGCATTTTGCCGTTGCCGAAACTGGAAAGCGTTTATATTTTGAAGCTATAATAAATGTTTTCCTTCTGATTAAAAAAGACCCCATAATTAACCCGTGTATATACGTCCAAGTGATGCTGTAGAGAATTAACGCTACAAAAGAATATAACTGCACAGAAATATGCTTGTATACATTCTAATGAAGTTTTGCCACAATACAAACTTTCCTTTTATTACACAGAGTGTACTCACATTTAGTTGGTGTGGTACGTTTCAAAACATGGGACAATGCAAAGGCAAACTTTGCAGGTCTTCCCTGATATCTGGTTTCACGTCTAATTTTCTTTCCATTTTTACCAGATATACGTTGCAAGAATGTGTGCGTGTATTTACGGTTGTACCCTAAAATCCAACAATACATTTGGCCGAGAAAACACGGCCAAATTACCTTTTAAACTGATAACATCGGACTTGGGCGATTAATTGGATTAGATTAATTCCTGGAAGCAATCGTCTCAAGCGTGTGCACATTGTCAGTAATGTCAGAGCAGGTACAGTATATATTTTCTGTCGTGATACGTTGACGCTCTTTTCTGATGAGACACAACCAAGTGTTCGGCAAATATTTGAATTCTAAAAATACTTATGAATTACGCATGAAATAATTTTCTTTCTATATCTTTCTGCCTTTCGGTCATCACTCGACGTACCACACTGCAAGGAACCTTTTGGTTGTTGGGGGACCTCGAACACTTCTTGCATAATTTCAACGAACGTTTGCGAGTTATGGGGATTTAATATCCAGTGTTGGTGAAGACGATTTTTCAAGGTATTCGCTGTGCCATCAAAAACGAAATTCCTTGGTAGCTGTTCCAGGTTTTGACAATTTCAATAGGATAGAAGTTCAATTTGGGCATGCGATGTTGTACATTAAAAAAAATAATTTATGACCGTAATTTCTGAAACAGACGTTGCTATCACTGTAGAAAAATCTGCATGTGCTAGTATCGTTTCGCCATTAAGATAAGTATTTGCAGGTTCCAATAATATGATAGTTAAATTGACCTAGCTGGATTCTTTTTAAAGAGTAAATAATTTAAGGCCAGAGGAAATATCTTTCGTAACTGAGATGAATGATGAAGAACTGGAATTATTTTTTTTTAGCTTTCTGTTGTCAACAAAAAATATTTTCATGGATCACTACAATATTATAATCGAGTTTTACAGGTGGTTTTTCAACTCATCAACCTAAGGAGAGGGAGTTGGTGAGTGAGGAGCCCGCTCAATGAGTGGCTGAGTTCCTTTAAACATCTCCCACTCGTTTTCGTAAGCTGTTGCACGCGGAGCAGGCCCTCAGAGAGCCTGCAGTACGGGGAAAATACTACGTGTACCGAACTGAGACCGAACGCGTGTGCCTTACTTGCTTGAGGTCTGATGCTCAACATTCCGAGACGCGAGGATGATTTATCATGTGTATCATTTTATATATTTTTGGCTGGGAGTTTGGGGCATTCAAATGGCCCTGCAT
The DNA here is from genome assembly GCA_014220935.1 of Platorchestia sp. MABIK. Lineage (NCBI taxonomy): Eukaryota > Metazoa > Arthropoda > Malacostraca > Amphipoda > Talitridae > Platorchestia > Platorchestia sp. MABIK. Next base: position 4,348 of record JACJUY010001716.1, on the reverse strand, counting down.
ATTCCAGTAGTGGTCGGACAAGTGCTTCATGTGCCCAATCTAACTTTTTTACTCCATCATCTATAATCATGCATTCGTTTCACCACCTCACATGCATATTTATGCATGCCTATCGTCACCGTGGCGACGATATCTAGCTGTCTTGCATACCGTCGTCAAAAACATTTTCACGGCGCTGAAGAGGGATAAAAAATATCGCCGTCTCAAATGAATAACTAAATATGATGAAGCAAAACGGGTGGCAATTAAAGTCAAATTATGGCTGGAAATTTTTGATAAACTTGAGCATGTTTCTGGTTCAGTGCTCATTTTATAACTATATACACATATATTTGAAAGTATTTATATAGAATTGGATATTATATGTTCATGGTGGTGCAAAATTAACTTCATCATTTGAATATTTATCACACGACAACTAATGAAGCTATAAAAAAGTGTTACATACAAAATGTGAGAAAAAATAATCAAGCTTCATCCTATATCGATGATATGGATTTGGAACACGTATTGTAATCAAAATGTACACAATTTTCATGGCTCAAAAATGTCGAAATACAGCAAGGACCAACAAGCAAAGCTAGTGGTACGTTATTTCTCTCACAATGGATAGTTAGTTATAGTTCAGACGTGCTTCGTTAGAAGATTTAATCAGGAAATGTCTTCCAAGCAATGCATTACAGCAATGATTTAAAGATTCAGAGATTTCGTCTCAACGTGTCAACTAGACAACGTTCCAGTCAACTAGGAACTTTACGAAGATCATATCAACGCATCCTAACAAAAATTTTAAAACGGTTTCCACGTAAAATTCAAGAAACACTATTGTTAAACTTTGCAGACCATCAATAAAGAAAAGACTTTGCAAGTGCATTTCTATGCCTGACTAATGATGAAACATTTACCTTACACCTAATCCTGTCTGATGAGGCTCATTTCCATAAAAGTGGGTATGTTAAAAAATGAATCTGACCTTTCTGGCGTGATGAAAAACCTAGGATAATCCAAAAGCAACCACTTCATGCGCAGAAGTTTACCGTCTGGTGTGGTATAACGAGTGCACAAAAATCATTGGGCCATACTTCCTCGAGGATGTTGATGGTGCAACCATAATAGTGAAAGAAGACAACTATGTACAGACAAATTATGCAAAAACATTTATTGCCACAACTGGAAGATTCGGACGTGCAGAATTTGTGGTTACAACAAGATGGGGCGCCACCACACACAGCAAGAGAAACCAAGAGCTGCCTTTCATGTCGTTTAATTACCCGTGTTAGTGACGTTCCATGACCACCACGGTCTCCTGATTTAACCCTCCAATATGCCTAACACATTCCATGAGTTAAAAGACAGAATTGTTGAACAAATCAACAACTCCAGATATTTTAAAAAATAGCCAGGGAAAATACTGTACGTAGAATACGCTTGTGTTTAAATAATAATGGAGAATATTTAAAGTAAATCATATTTAGGAAATAAAATTTGAAGATTTTATCTTTAATTTAATTTGTAATTAATTTTTTAGCTGTGTTAGTTGTCGTGTAATAAATGTTCGAAGTGGTGAAGTGACTTTTGTGCCCTCTGTAGAATATGCATATATGTAATTGCAATCCAGTGAAAGTGTGCATATTTATGATGATGTGTTTTAAACTGCGAAAATGTCTAAGTTTATGTATACTTCTCAGTTATAATTATTCTCTTTTACAGTCGCCTGCTTTGCTTAACAATGCTTAGTTAAATCTTCTTAAGGTGGCGATAATTTTAACTTCATTTTAGCTCCGTAAAAGGTGTCTTTGGCGGTGGTAGGGCGGCTGTACAGCGTCATCACGGTAACGATATAAGTATGTAAATACGCATGTGAGGCGGCGAAACGGACACATGATTATCGACGATGTAGCGAAAAAGATAGACTGGGTAGGAGTGGTAGTTGAAATTTCTTGCCATGCAACAAAGAGTTCTTAACGGTTTTCCCTCGTGCTTGCCATGTTCGATATCGTTGGAGACAGAAAGACTAAATTTTTCGGTTGCTCTAGTGCTTCAATGGGAATATCATTCATGTGAGCACTGAGTACCGATTTTGAGTTCCAATGTGCATCACTTAGCACCAGTCGATGTTGAAGCTCATTTCCCAGGTTTCGGTTTTGGATCCTTCAAGTTTGACTGAATGGGAATTCCGTCTCGTTCAGTGTACCACCTATGACAGTTGTGTGTCAACTGCTAAAATGTATGTTTCACTGATGAATCAGAAGTTTAGATCGTCGATGTGTACGAGGATGAGGAAACTGCCAAAATTCCCCTGAAACTTGGGTCTAGTCACAAAATTTCTTGTGAATCGTTACTTTGTGCGACCAATGATCCAGTTGTGTCCCTACCAAGATGAGTAAACAGTAATTTCCTTATATACTTTACCAAGATGTAAGATCTAGGTATGTGGAACCTTTTCTAATGCACATTTTAGGTTCAGTGATATTCATGTAATGCCAGCGGAATTCAGGTTTATACTTCTTATTCCCCGGAAGGTGCTTGTGACGGTTCCATCTTTTTTTATACTTTTAGTAGAAAGGTGATAACACACATCAATGGTGAAAAACACAAAAACATCTGCGGTAACAGCAGCAATCGTATCAATATGAAAAACAGGCACAACAACAATAAGAGCTGCAACAACATCAGCAATAAAATTGCCGATATGAGTAACGCCATGAGAGCAGCACGAGTCACGGCAGCGAAGGCAGATGACAATATCGAGGAATCGGAACCCTCATTTTACACACGGCCTCCAGCTCCTCCCGCCTTTGATGCTCGGCACCTCGAAATTTTCTCCCCGTTACGGCGGGTGCCGCAAATTGGAGATCAGCTTCGCTCTCTTTGCATTAATTTGACGCTTCTTTAATTAAAGCTCGGCTTGGCTGTGAAGAGCTCACGAGCTGGCGAGCCTGTGACGGAATCAAGCTTTCGGCGGCCGACGCTCCAATTGAGTGGTGAAGCCTAGATTTATTACCAGCTCTGAATGATCAGCGGCCGGCCATCCGGAGTTATGAGGGACAGCGAATGGAGTATTGCTACATTTTACTGCTGCGAGAAGCGTGCTGTGATGCACGTAATGATGTTGCGCTGCTCATAATGAGATTTTGGGGCATGAAATGATGTCTGCATGATGAAACTGTGGTGCAAATAATGCAGTGATGCATGTAATGAGGCTGAGATGCATGTGATGAAGCTGTGGTCAGTATAATGAAACTGTTTTGCATATATAAATGCCGAGATGATTTCAATGATTTTGTGGGGCACACGATAATTATGTTTGCATTTTATCGCAGAGTAATGAACCCTATGAAGTTTAGTTTCATTTTATAATAATGTTCTTCATTTTATAATATGAATATTGATTGATCATATGGTGTTGCATTTCTTCATGAGATGCTTCGGTGGTCTTGAAAAGATCACTCATAACTTCTGTGCATCGTACGTGTACGTAAACCCTAGGATTAAGAACTCTTGAATCGAAATTGAGCCTCATGTTTTTGATAATAACAGGCTTTATCGCGATCGAGCTGATTCTTGCTTACTTGTGACCCTGGCAACAACGAAACAAAACAGCTAGGATTGCACAAACAAAGCACACAATCACGGTAACAATCCTCACGTGCACTACTACAGGTATGGAGTTTTATTAGCGCAGATTTCTCAGCCGGATTTGAGAAGAAGGAAATCGAACTTCCCTCGGCCGTGCTCCGACACTTGGGCCGCCGCTCCGGCGCTCGGCACAATTACGATGCGCCAAATCAAATATTGAATGGAAGGCAATCACGTTAAAATGTCTTCAGAAACCCATTGAAATTTGGCCGCATTATTGACAGGCTTTGTTGGAAGTACTGAGGGAGAGAGATGGGAGTGAGGAAGGAAGAAAGACAGAGCGTATGAGTCCGAGAAATGATAGCCAAGGAGAAATTGAATGGAAAGCATTTGAAAATTAAAAAAAAAAAGTCACTAAAGAACCATGCTTATGAAACGGAAGAGTACTCACGGAAGTTTTATAAACGTAAATATCTGAGAGATAAAAACTAAAAGCAGAAAAAGCTACAAGTGTCGGTTCATGTGATTCAACAAGAGAATGTCAACGTGTTCAATCACCGACCGAACACAGAATGAGATGTACTTAATTAATTTATCTTCATCGTTCAATGTGGGGGAAATGCTGTAGATCATGACATGTTATGCTAATATTATGATCAAGGGAAAATGCCATTAATTTCCAGCAAGTCTACTTTTGTGAGGAACTATCTCGACACATCTGATTTACCAGCTGCTTCGAAGCTGAAAGATTAATAAATACGAGAACAAA
>JACJUY010001715.1:117525-132401 GCA_014220935.1 Platorchestia sp. MABIK | reverse complement strand
CAGTGGTCGTTGAATACAGTTTCAGTATGGGTTAAAAAACTACGCTAATGAAGTGTCACGTAAGAACGTTTAGAAAACCCTTTAACTGTGCAGGTACCAACGATGATATTATTGTGAAACAAATGAGCTAATCTCGCTGCACAAGATGCGGCTAATGAAACTCATTATGAGCTAATGAGACCCTTCACATTGATGTCAATTACAAATTCGCTGCAGACATATTGTTTATGAAGGACCTATTCTGAATACGAAGCACTGAAGTTCAGTTTCACTTCGCAGGGCGTAATTTATTAGAATATGAATCAGGTGCATATCTCTCTGGTGATACTCTCGTGTGTTCAGTAACATAACGCTTGTATTGCGCCTGTGCATAGATACAGCGCGGATAAGTACAGACTTATCGTAAATTGGTAATTAGTGTGTGTTAGATGAGCAGCTTGAATAGAGTGCGTACGCTGTACATTTCACTAACGAGCCTGAACTATGCGATTGTAAAATGACTTGTAATGAAAGAAGTGCACTTCCTTTGTGTACTGCGCAACTTGATTCGCGAATTGCAAATTGTTTATTGCATGCTGTTCACCTTTTGTAGTATGTCAAGTACTTATAAGCTTTTCATTAATGTAAGACAATAAGTGTTGTGATTTGATGGAAATCGGTCACGTGAATTAATGTTTTCGCGTGCATTTTTAGTAACGAAATCCAAGACTGAAGCCGTTTGCTGCTTACATTTCATCAGGATCACAGTTGCTGCGTTCGCCTATTTTCTGACTGATCTGGTTAAGTAGATTAGCCATCGCCAGCTACAGCTAATTTTCACCGCATTCCCTGATATCCATTCCTCAATATCCTCAATCCCTAATATCCATTCCCTAATATCCTAAATCCCTAATATCCTAAATCCCTAATATCCATTCCCTAATATCCGCATTCCCTAATATCCATTCCCTAATATCCGCATTCCCTAATATCCGCATTCCCTAATATCCATTCCCTAATATCCGCATTCCCTAATATTCATTCCCTAATATCCATACTAAATGGTGCCTTCCTTCTTCCTCTCTTCGAAACGCTCTTTTTTGTAGCGGTTAAGGAGGCTAAAACTAAATTATAATCTAATCTAACAGCTAATTTTCAGTTATTTGAAACAATGTAGAAGCTTATAAATTTGAGAAGCAATGTAAATGTGAAGCTTCTATCCCAACTCAGTTAATTAATTCCCACCTAAATTTTCCGCTGTGCTGGGAATATGTTTTTAGTTTTTTTTTAGAGACTCCGGCTTTGCATCTCATGCAATTAGCGTCCATATAATGTAAGTGGTTACCTCCAAAATGCTGAATATATAACCTGCAATGGGAGACTTTTTTTACCTGATACTCATTTTTGTTATGCCATCCAGGATGGCGTCGTTGGCTTCTCATTGCNCAGTGGTCGTTGAATACAGTTTCAGTATGGGTTAAAAAACTACGCTAATGAAGTGTCACGTAAGAACTTTTAGAAAACCCTTGAACTGTGCAGGTACCAGCGATGATATTATTGTGAAACAAATGAGCTAATCTCGCTGCACAAGATGCGGCTAATGAAACTCATTATGAGCTAATGAGACCCTTCACATTGATTTCAATTACAAATTCGCTGCAGATATATTGTTTATGAAGGACCTCTTCTGAATACGAAGCACTGAAGTTCAGTTTCACTTCGCAGGGCGTAATTTATTAGAATATGAATCAGGTGCATATCTCTCTGGTGATACTCTCTTGTGTGTTCAGTAACATAACGCTTGTATTGCGCCTGTGCATAGATACAGCGCGGATAAATACAGACTTATCGTAAATTGGTAATTAGTGTGTGTTAGATGAGCAGCTTGAATAGTGCGTACGCTATCTATTTCACTAACGAGCCTGAACTATGCGATTCTAAAATGACTTGTAATGAAAGAAGTGCACTTCCTTTGTGTACTGCGCAACTTGATTCGCGAATTGCAAATTGTTTATTGCATGCTGTTGACCTTTTGTAGTATGTCAAGTACTTATAAACTTTTCATTAATGTAAGACAATAAGTGTTGTGATTTGATGGAAATCCGTCACGTGAATTAATGTTTTCGCGTGCATTTTTAGTAACGAAATCCAAGACTGAAGCCGTTTGCTGCTTACATTTCATCAGGATCACAGTTGCTGCGTTCGCTTATTTTCTGACTGATCCGGTAAAGTATGCGTGCAATAGTTCGTGCATTTGTGCGTGCATGCGTCAGTGCCGGGCCTCAGTGCGAGTGCCGCAGTGCGCATGCTGAATCAGCGATTTCTGTCTAATATAAATTAAGGTGCGGAGCTTTCAGAGGGCACTTGGCTTGTGAATATCTCTCAACGCAGTAAACCCCAAGCTCTCCTGGACTTTGATTTAACCTTCGACCCTGATAAAAGTACATTAGCCATCGCCAGCTACAGCTAATTTTCACCGCATTCCCTGAAATCCATTCCTCAATATCCTCAATCCCTAATATCCATTCCCTAATATCCTAAATCCCTAATATCCATTCCCTAATATCCGCATTCCCTAATATCCGCATTCCCTAATATCCATTCCCTAATATACACATTCCCTAATATCCATTCCCTAATATCCACATTCCCTAATATCCATTCCCTAATATCCACATTCCTTACTATCCATTCCCTAATATCCGCATTCCCTAATATCCATTCCCTAATATCCGCATTCCCTAATATCCATTCCCTAATATCCATACTAAATGGTGCCTTCCTTCTTCCTCGCTTCGATACGCTCTTTTTGGAAGCGGTTAAGGAGGCTTAAACTAAATTATAATCTAATCTAACAGCTAATTTTCAGTTATTTGAAACAATGTAGAAGCTTATAAATTTGAGAAGCAATGTAAATGTGGAGCTTCTATCCCAACTCAGTTAATTAATTCTCACCTAAATTTTCCGCTGTGCTGGGAATATGTTTTTAGTTTTTTTCAGAGACTCCGGCTTTGCATCTCATGCAATTAGCGTCCATATAATGTAAGTGGTTACCTCCAAAATGCTGAATATATAACCTGCAATGGGACACTTTTTTTACCTGATACTCATTTTTGTTAGGCCATCCAAGATGGCGTCGTTGGCTTCTCATTGCGTCGATGAGTAAATAACTTGGTTAATTTCGTCCGATAAGTTCCCATGTGTGTATGAGGAGAATTAAAAAAAAAAATCAGACGGTTAAACTAGATCCCGTGTTTATAACCTTGTTTCCTTTTGTTCGGGGTTAGTGGAACATCAGGAGGAAACTTCTAATCGTAAGACCTTACGACTCACGCAATTGTTGGAAATGTTCTTGAATCCTTCAACAACCGAGACCGTGAGTCTCTTTGTTTTGACGGCACATTACCAACTGAGATTTTGTTCATTGGCCTGAGGCTATTACTTCCTTTTTCATCCGAAACTCGGTGTTGGCGCAGCGATTCTCCGGTGTCACGCACCACCAAATCCCAGCACAAATTCAGTACAATTGATTTTTCAGGTCTCATCTCATAAGCGCAACTGGAGGGATGTGTCCAATGTCATTTTACTGGTGCTGCAATACGAACTCTTACACTTGGAGCATTCATAACTGACAATGAAGTTTTTATGCGTCAATGAAGTAACTCAAAAATCAGGTTGCTGCAGAGCAATCATCGTCTCCTCGGTGTTCCCACTCCTGATCTTTTTATGAATCCCCCTTGGGATGGTCTAGCTGCAACGAATGAACTGACAGACGCTCGGAAAGAAAGAACTCCAGTTGCGTGGGACTTCAAAAAACTCGTTCTCACTTCCGCACGGTGATTGGGATTTATTGGGAGCTTAATTGCTTTAGAATGTCAATGCAGTGGAAAACTTGGAGGCTTTATTGCAGCACGCTGCTGAGAAAACTCGCCGGCAAAAATTGCAGCTAGCAGTGTCACCTGATGAGCTTTCTCACGTTCGCTAAATAACAGAAGTTTTTATCGGCCGTTTTTGTATCAGAAATGGAGACTGACAAAATAGATCCTGCACTAAAAAATGTGCAATTTTGAGTCGAGGGCTCGTTTAATTGACTACCTACGCGAATTCGCAGAGCAGCCCGAAGGCAGATATTAGCAGTCTTTTTTTTACACTGAGGCCAAAAATGCTTCTCCCAAGAATGTTGTTAAGGAAACGAGTTTTTTCTGAATTTTAAAAAAATATTTGAAGAAAAAGGTATAAACGTACTTAGGCTATAATGAGAGCTTGCTCCTATGACCAGCTGTATGATAACCATGTAAATTGTAAAGCAGTTTTAATTGGAAAACAAATTTAGTTCAACCGTACCTAATAAGTATTTTAATTTTATTTTGGAAAGTGCATCTATTGGCATCTATTGAAACTGAAATTTCTGCAATGTACATGAATACAGTAAGCATCAGTCATGACCAGTAGAAATAGAAGTGCCTAGTATCGAGTCTCTATCTCTAACTGAAATTTGAAGCAATGACCTAAAACAGAACCACGATTGAAAATTCTCAAGCTGCAAGCTTCGAGTAGAGGAAATGAAATAACTTCGTGTGCTTGAAAGTTCCGTAGAGGAGAAATGAAGTGAAATAGAATGAAAGCACCTGAATAACAGCAAAAGTCTTCAAATGACATTCACATTGCAAGTCTCATGACAATGAAAAATATGCTGGAATGTTTTTAACTGAGAAGAATCAAGGGAAAAATGGCAAACAGGAAAAGATCGCTGGAGAAAATTTCGAAAGGAAAATGCTTTGAAAGAAAAACTTCTAAGAGCGGAAAGTTTCAAAGGTCAAACTTATCAAAAGGAATGGCTCACAGTAAAGTTTCCATAGCTTGAAGTTTCTGAGTAAAGGAATGTTCAGCAAATTTTAACAGGAGTTATTTTTTAAAACTAAGTAATTTCGCTACGTAGTGAAGTACATAAATCATCGTTTGGAGAAATATCAATGTGCAAATACATTGGCTCATCTGAAAACTGATTTTTAAATGAGGAAATCCTGTATGGGAACCGTCAGCTGCAGTGCAATCACGATGCTATACTGATTGACAGGAAATTTCATTATTCTTAATTTATCGTTTAATTTTATTATTTCATTTTTAAGAAACTGAAATTTTATTCTTCTTCTTCAATTAGAAACGGTCGTGGATACTATTTTTTACTAGTTGTTTTTGAGTAAATTGTGTTGTTTTCAAATGCTACAAAATTTTAATAATTACCCTTTATTTCAAGTGCAAGTGTTTTCGCCAACAGATGCTAACGGAACAAACTCCGAAAGAACATGAGTATCAAAATATCCATTCACTTAAAGGCGTTACAGAGGGCGTGTTAACAAATAAAAAATATTCATATCCATAATCCTTCTACAAAACTGAAGGATTGTAGTCTCCTATTGGCTGAGGAATATCGTGGTTATCATTTTCAAGATGAAAATTACAATTTGCTCCATTTATTATTTCAATCCTTCTTGAAAACTCTTGAATTAAATAGGGAATTTCAGCGAATGCTGCTAATATCACAGTTAATTGTCAAAAAAATCTACATCTGTTGGCTTGATTCATTCATAATTCGCCTGAAATTTTAAAATTGCCATTCAATTCCGTGCGATGAATGATTAAAGAAAGCAAGTGACGTTGACCCTCGTCATATACACTCTTTGTCGGGGCTCATTGTTTCCCAGATCTTGGTTTGACGTTCAATTAGAGGAAAGAAGCCGACCTAGCAGGGCTTTTATTCGTATAATAACTCAAGGTGATGATCTACGTATTAACCCGCTCACCTGCATACGATGCAATGTTTACAGAGTCTGCCTGTACTCACTTCTTCATTTCCAATTACAGGCATAATTGCCCTAGTATTTTTATTCCATAAGAGTGCTGTCTTGCAAAATTGGTTGTCTGCGATGGAAGTTGTTACCGTTGTGAAACATTGCGTGTCACGACTTAAGAAACGTGAAGATAATTTCTTCCTTGGTGCGTTCTGCACACAGCTGTGGTTTGATCCGACATCAAGTCGGAGTTTGTCCATAGAATTAACTCATTTCTTGCCTTCGACTGAAGATTGTAACATCATTTGCGTGCACGTGATGATGACAGTATACAATTGCATTACATTACTTCTAATGCATGACCGCAATCCCTAGCTAAACACAGTGTTTCATGGCAAGGATATTGATCTTTAAGAGAAACTGCTACCATCTGTTGGAAAAAAGTGAATGACTGCTCACGTCTTTGACGGTGACACTTGAGCGTTTTTTTGCGTGTAGGATTCGCTTCCTCTTGCATTGAATGTGATGGTAATGCAGGTATTATGAGCGGGAAGGAGAGTGTTAGTCAACTTTTACGACCCTCCTTCAAATTACTCAGCGCTTTCGAGGCTCAACGTGGAACTTTCGTCGAAGACGCAGGCTGCATGTCTGTATTTAACCGCCTTCTTCTGCCTCGAATTAGGCTCCCTTTTTGTGGTGTCACTTTTAACTCAAATGACATAGGTACGTAGATGATTTCTCTGCANNNNTTGAACAGAAATAAAGGAGTGGGAAAGTTCTGAATTTTGCCCTCAGGACATTGTAGGTTTAGTACACTGTATATTGTGTGTAACCAATTACAAAATGTTATCCATCTCAGGAAAATTAGTTGAAGTTATTCGTCCAACTACCAGTGTAATTCGGGCCTTAATAATTCACTTAGGAACTAATGACTACATTTCATACCACAAAAATATTTAAAGCTATGAATCCAAAAATAAACTTTTCATTCGTTTTTTAGAACCGATGCCTTTAGAGGTTATGATATTAAATTTAAAATCTCGTATTTTTCATCTGCAAATTACCAAACAGCCATACCTTGCTATTTTAGCAGCACTAACTTTTTGTATGGATATGCTTTTGCGCAGATTGCATCTTACATCTCTGGCAAACAAGAGCTTTGCACCATTTAGTTGATGTTCGAAAAACTCTCGGTAGCGTTAATTAACGAGTCCCATGCAGTTTATCACACGTGAATGATGTTGAGCAGCTTTATCACATTCCCAACTAGTGAAACACGAGCATTATCACTTCCTTCTGAAATAATCACAATTTTATTGTTTTCTCCACTACCAATATAATACAACAAAAAATACTAATGGCTTCAAAATGGACTTAAAAATAGCACAACTATGAAAAATTTCAACGCTTAATTTCTTATGTATGTGCTGATTCTTATTTCGGCGATAAAAATTCGATTAGCGTGATCCCAATTCCCTTAATTCACATTCATGAAAATATAATTGGGGAAAAAATCAGTTTTCCGTTCTATGAAAGCTTAGATACTTGGATAAAATTCAGCAACAATTAAGTGAGATGATACGGTTCATATAAAATATAGCGACAAATGATACAAGATCCATAGTTGACGAATGATTCCATGACATGTACGCGAAAACTTCACATCTCGTGTAAGCTTCTGCACAGATCTCAGCATGTCAATCTGTAGTTTGCTCTTTGAGGTAACGCCGATGAACTATTAACTACTCTTTCATTATGTTCCGTTGTATGACATATGGTAGACACTGTAAGGCATGGGTGAAAAATTATTTCGATTTTCTTTCGTCTTTTGTGAGAATTAGAAACCGTAGGTTGTGCAGGTTACTGCAGCTTTATTCTGCATTTACACGGCGCTCGCTCTGTCATCAAATACCTAGCGTGTTTCCGTTGAGTAAATTCTTGAATGAATTAACACTGCAATATATACAATTGAGCTTTTGTCCGTGGTCATGCGTCTCCGAAGAGAATGTATGCTTATACATGCAGTCATTTTCCGTTTCTAGGGGAGAGCCAGCCCGTGACGAATCGCTTTCCTACTAACCTAAGGAATATTTCTTCGACGTAAAAGCGTGTCTGCTTCTCGCTTTGACTCGTATTTAAATACCTGTAGAAGGAATGCAACGCTCTTCATTGGGCTGTAGTAGGTCAAAGCATGGAACCATGCAACTGGGTTAACACGTTGACTCCGAAGTGGTACAAATGTGTACCACTAGGTAAATTGCTCATTTACGTACCGGGATATGCAAATAACATTTCAACTATTTTGCTACCTTTTCCGAAATAAATTTTAGATTAATAGGAAACACATTATGGTTCAAGTGTATTCTTCGTACGTTTCAAAAAGGTTAAAAATGTGTTAGAGCAGAGAAACCGGTTTTTCAAAACGACTTCTTCTAGCCTAACCAAACTGACCGTAAGCAACCGCACAATTGGAGTCTACGTGTTAAATACACCTCGCATTTGTGTAATAATTTAGTTAACATATCTTCCATAAATGAATTGCATCATGCAGAGCTCGACTTGATATTAAGATGAGTGTTAGTTTCTTTCACTAATGTATAGTGACACTCTTGAGATCACGGGAATGTAATCGTTACTTTAAAATGTATTTTACTGAGTATAAAATCATCGTACCTCTTTCTGAATCGTGAGTTACCTTCTAACTTGACATTTATGTTATAAATTTTCATGAGTAGCGAGTAAGTTTTTCTCTCAGCATTTAGTTCAGGACACCGAGCCATCATGTCATTTTAATTCCAAAGTCCGAAGAGCGGTACGTTAACGGTTCATTTTTTTAGGGACGCTTGAAACCATGACTTATTGATTGTTCATTTTTTGTGATGAACATTGTTCGCTGCATATAAAAATGGCTCAGCCGTCCAGGACACTTCTCCGAGAGCACAAGTTCAAATAGAGACGCCTGACCTGCGCTCCGTACTGAATCTCACACATTACCTTCAGTTCTAGGCAGCTGGCCGCACTCGGGCGCGTTATTCCGACCATAATTTCGCTCAGCTCCAGCTAGCCGAACGTTCCCATTGCAGCGTAGTGACTTTTTTCGCAGCTGTGCGACTCCTTTACGCCTCAAATGAGGTTAACTAACGCTGCAATTATAGCTGAGGGTGTCGATCTTGGAGGCGAATTTCCGAATTCGGAGCGCAAGCCTAATTGAAACGCAGGTCCAATCGTGGACGCAGGTTCGTGCGAAGCCTACACGGGTAGCCAATCCATCATGTCCTCGTTAAACCTCCCGTGATGTTTTAATTAAGACCAACTGATTTATTGGCGATTAGAAGAGGTTTGTGTGCAAATTACGAAGTTTCACTCTGATGAGTTATGATAGCAAGACGAGAGAGGGTCTGTCCTGTAATCCAGCATCCTCAACCCATATTCAAAATCCGGACAAATTCACTTCCCAAAAATTGTGTTGCTATGAGATCTTCTTGATCAGCCACATGGAGCCCACAACCGCTTCAGATTGCAAACACTTTTGATAATTTCGATACTTTCGAGTCTTGGAGAAGTAATAATCACCGGCACACTAACCTATTGCATGAGTTCAGTGTATGGCTTCTTGATGCTAGCGCCTGCCTTAATTGTGACTAAAAGTCGACAAAAACTATTTCATTCATAAATATTCTATTATTTAAGTATATGAGCGGACGCTCTCATGGATGGAAATACTTATGAAAAATGTGCCAAATGAATGGAACGAAAATTCGCTTTGAGAGTGCCTCTAAAAATCGTGAAAAAATATTCTCAGTCGCAGAAAAAATTTAATTGCTACACGGGCCTGATTCTGCATCTGCAATGACCAGTGAGGGCTTTCTATATGACGTGACTCCAGGTATTCCCCTCATTTAGTAGTCATAAGTCTACTCATAAATAAACAGAGAGGCCGGGGCAAAAGTTTAACCGGCTGCGCTCTTCCATCCTAGTAATGAGAATCAGCCTTGGGTGCCAGAAAGCTGCCTGCCATTCTACTACAGTTTAATGATGATTAGTTGCGTTCCACGGACCACTGTGCAGCAGGATGAAATCTGCTCTTGCTGCTGCTGCGTCTTCTCCTTGTTCTGCTTGAAGGCGGCACTTTTTCCTGGCATGCCGTGCGCTGGGAGGAGTGAGCGGCGGAAAGAAAGGTGGCCTGGTTTAGAAGTTTATAAAACATTTGTTGCGGGGATTGGGCGGAAAATTGATACATAACCTTCAGTTAAGTTGGAATCAGTTTCCACATGCGTATTGCGTCGTTCAAGACTGTATTGACGTAACCGCGGAACTTCTGCGTTTAATTTAGAATTAGTTTCCATTCGTTTTGAGAGAACCGCAGAACTTTTTGAAATTTGTTAGCAGGTATAGGAATTTTCATTTGTTGAACCTTCGTCCCTTGAATTCATGACGTATCGTGTTGAGTTTATCAATGGAAATATGTATCAAATTTTATCCTGGTGAGTATTGTGTTTGACGAATTTTACGCACAAATTTCGGCAATTTCATCTCAGTAGGCAGTGGAGGAAATTAAATTGACGCTGATCATCTGTAGTAACTATAACAGAGCAATTCTCCAATCAAAATAATTTTTCATGGAGGATTTTTCAAAAGAACATCCATTCAAGAGAATACAACTTTTGTATGTATGAAAACTAGCGCCTCAAATGGAAAACGTGAGGGCCTGAGCTAGAATCTAAATTGGTCAGTTTTTAGTGAAAGGGATTTCTCGCTGTTTTTTTATATTAAGGTTTTATTTTCTTACGGACCATCTTTTTTCGGTTCGGTTCATTGCAGTCCCTTTTTCAGCTTATTTTTCTTTCTTTAACTACTATCTTGTCTCGTACATTTCCTTTTCAACTTAGTGTCGCTATGCGAGGGGAAGTTTGTGAGGAACACTTCTTGTGCATAGATTCCCTGTTCCCTTAACTTCGTACTTAATGATTTCTCTTCGTTCCTCTGAAACACCTTTATCGAACTATCTTAGTATCTAAACTGATATAATATGTGGATTTTTTGAAACTCTAGTGGCATCTACGATGACGAGCTGAGTAGCCATTTTGTACAATTGAAGAGGTGGAATCGTTCAAAATAGCTTTGTAGTAGCATTAAGAATGTTCAAGTTAACACTACTGTTCAACCTTCTCGTATATAATGAAGAACTAATTATAACATCTGATATTACTTGAGTTTATTTGAATTTTATTTGTCATATTGCAATACCTCATAATGGTAATATACATAATTATTCATATTACTTGAACTTTGTGTGAATGACGCGTGCCTCTGAATCATAATTTTTATTTATGCGTCAAATTGATTCAGGTTACAATTGTTTTCCAACACGGTTCAAAATTCCAAATGATTTCCAACTGTCAAGGAAATAAGTGTTAATACTTCGAAGATTTTTTTCTTCCAGTGTTAGTTCCATGTAGGTATCGTCTTCCTTCCTAAATATTATTTCCCAGCTGCTGTCAGAGAAATTCACCCGGTTCTATAATCCTAAAAATTTTAGATGCACGATACCGCGGGTCGTCCCTCCGTTGAGAAGTTTTTCATCTCCATTTCAATTGTTGGGGACTCATTGTCCTTCGAGGAACTCATTTTCACGATATGTTGGTTTTGTAGCGCTGTTGTTGTGCGGCGCGCAATAGCAAGCAACAAGCAATGATTTGAATGCTGTGCAAGGGAGTTATAGTTCAGTGTGCGCCGAAAGGAAGGAAGGTTTGAGCGCGGCACCGCATCTTCCTTTTCATGCAGTGCTACTGTTTCATTTGAATTGTAATGAGGAGGAAACCACGGATCCATTGTCCCGCAAAACAAAGAGCCTTCCATCAGGACCTAGCGAGAGAACTCTTTTCTGGCCACCAGTCCGAGAGAGTGTAATGATAGACGCGCATTGTCCAACAGAATAAAATACGGCCATTTTTACCGACCAGAGAAACGCGTTACCAAGTCCCTTCATTAGTTGTTCTTTAGAGAGCACATAAAATGCGTAAATGATACGCATCTGCTCATCACTGATGTTCAATATTCTTTCCGCAGTTAGTATGAATTAAATGAGCTCAGCTGCAAGGGCTGATCAGTTTCAGATCGCTGCGCAATTAAGTGAGATAATTATATTCATTGGCATGAAATATGGGCAGAATTTTATGGAGAACATTTGTTTCAACGATGACGCGCAATATTTGTTTTTTTTAACCCAGTTATTGCTAGTATGCTAGTAATAGTAACATGCAGTCCGAACTTCATTTTCTGTTATTTCTTTACTAAAAATTCGAGTTAAGTTTTAGTTTTTCCAGGCCAACATCAGTTGAGGAGTATTTTTGCTAATCGTGTGACATAATTCATTGGTTCCTGCAAATCGGTGTTCATTTACCAGAAACGTTTGCCAGGATGTCGTACTGCGGAGCATATTTTTTATGCAAAGTAAAGCGGCGAAACAGTTCTTCTGTCACTCAAAATTTACAAGAAAATAAGTACGAATTGTCTTCAACCTTACCTTCGAAATAATGTTCATCTTTATTTTCTCAGTCCATTTCAGCCCTTGTAGCGCACCAAAATTGAGCAGACTCTCGTTAACAGTGGCGACATAACCTCTTTACCGTCGCAATTTTCTGGGTCTTCGAAGTGTCATCGAAAACGTCAAATTGTCACCGAAATACAAGGAGCCTCTCAGCCCTGGAGACGCTGGCTTCGCTTTTTATACCACCATATTGTTCCGAAGTTCGACGGATGTTCTTACTTCCTGTACCTCACTGTACTGGGGAGGCAATGTTCAGAAATACAACCAGATGCTACTGTAATGAAAGTGTTGCGTAATTCCATTGTGTTATTCTAAAGCTCATTTCTTGTAAAAGTAGCACTGCAGTAGTCACAACATATATGTGTTTAAATTAAAAGAAATTTTTTGGCCCTCTTGAAACACTAGAAGCTCTTGTTGAATTACCAGGAACATCGCAAAGGTTAAATAACCTAAGGAATCTGCATAAAAATTAACAGTCTTATAGAAATGGTGCCTCAAATCAACCCTCTGGACGACATGAACAGCGAGTCTCTCACGGCTTTATATATGGTGGAGGTGGTCCAGACCAAAAACAAAACCAGGAGCATGGCTAGCCATTAAGAAAACCAGGAGTTCTATTGAGGTGCTTTCGTGCTGACAACTCCAGAACTGCGCTAATGGAGTTTCATAGAGAGATGAATTATTCTAGGAAAAAGAAAGTCCCTTGCGTACGTGGTTACTTCACTCCACAGATTTCTTGTGCGATACTCCTTTTCGAGATTTTATCATTCTCAGAAACTAAAAAAAGTCGAAAGAAAATTGTGTTCTTGCTTCTGATTTATTTTTGTTATGTTTCTGCTTTACTGCAGCCTTAGTATAGGAAAGTGTCTTCTTCTCGTACAGTTTGTGGATCATGTTTCTGGCTTACTTCAGGCTATAGTGACGTATATACTTCTCATGTTGTTATTTGGGGATAGCCGAATGATAACGAGGAAGATTTGCGTTCAAATCGTGAAATCTGTTCAATTCAAACGTTCAAATTGTTAAACGACGGTTCTTCGAAAACCGTTTGCATCCTATCATCCGCTTCACTGTTGTTCGACCTAAATATATATAATGCTTAGCTGTAATTTATTTCCTTACATTCGGGAAAATAAGAACTTCTGCTATAAGCCTACTCTTGCCAAATGTATTAACGGTTAAATTTTCAAATCCCTTTCTGTTCCGTTTTAATGTAAACTATTGCTAACAGTGCTTCAGTTGTTTGTAAAACGATGACTAAAAATATGGAAAGGTCAGTGTTCAAATACATATGTATATATATGTGTATGGATTTGTCTACTACCTTCTCCGAACTGGAGAAGTGTAACAAAAGTGCGAGTTCACAGGAAGATGTAGTTTGTCTTAAATAACCAATACGTTGTGCCCAGAATGTTTATATGAACAACGTCGTATGAGAGTGAGAAACTGTGGAGAAACACATTTCGACTAATATAGTCATTCTCAACTTCAGTTATAAGACTATATCACCCAAAGCGAATTAATCGTGAACGAAAATTTACGCAGTTGACAACTGAATCGCGGAATACCTACAAAAAAGTCTCTGGGAAAACTTTCAGAATATATCCATGAGTCTTCTCAGTGTAAATTTAGATGAATTTGCACGAATTTTAATTGTACAGCTTCATGAATTTTCTTCAATTTCATTCGGACATTTTATTGATTTTTTATCCATTTTTATTCGAAGATCATTGATTATTTTCCCGATTTTTGTAATCACATCTTATTGATTTTTTTCTCTAGTTTTTATTGAATTCCCAAGTGCAGATTTTACCAATGATTTATTTGTCTGATTTATTAACGCTTTCCTAGAAATTGGAAAATGATTCATATAAAAACCATGTAAATTACCCATAACGAGATAAGCTGAAAATTGTTCATTTTCTCGTATATATGACTCTGATTTCTAATTAAGTCCGCATTTATGTAACTATATACACATATTTCCATGAGCATATATGTGTATTTAAGAGGATATCTTTCACAAGTTCGTAAATGATGTTCTAAAATGCGTGTCCTGTAGGGACCAGCTCAAATACGACACAGCGAAACGCATATGCACATTTTTTTATTCCATCTACAATCTAAATATGTTCATCGATGTAGGTCCCACGTAATTTACTTAGCCGTAGATTCTTTATTGGAGTTTTCATCGTTCGCCTTTCGTAGGGGAAAGGGAGAATTCGGGCATGTTAAAACTGTCCCTGTCTTGCTGACCTGGCTTTCAGCTTTTCATTTTTATGGGCCCTCGAGCGATCGCAGTTTCGCCGACGCAACTTATGGGATTTGAAGGTTAACATATATTTATATTGTAGGAGTTGGACGAGATTGAAAGTACTGTACGGTGCGTCCGTGCGATGCCATGGGTTTTAATTGTTCTTATACGGCCGTGCGAGAGCATGAGTTCCGCAGGGTGCGTCTGTGTGATAGCATGAGCATGAATCGTTGTGATATCGTGGTGTTTCTCTCGTGCTGGTCTCATGCCGTGGTATTACTCTCGTGCTGGTCTCATGCCG
>JACJUY010001715.1:36776-117401 GCA_014220935.1 Platorchestia sp. MABIK | reverse complement strand
GTGGTGTTACTCTCGTGCTGGTCTCATGCCGTGGTGTTACTCTCGTGCTGATCTCATGCCGTGGTGTTATGGGTTTCATTCCAGGGTGGACTGTTCGTTAAAACAGTTTACTGAATTCGAAGTGAAGAAAAAGATCAGTGTTGCTAGGGAAATATTCTCAGTGGGAACACATTGATCACCACATCTACGAAGTATGACTTTTCATGGTCGTTGAAATTACTTTGCTTATAGAACAAGTATCAGGTTAATGGACTTTTGTTTAAATTTTTTGCAAGTGTGCTAGAATTTAGTTGAATTGTTTGTTACATGATTTTTAATCGCAATATCCTCAGGAGGTATGGGATAAACAAAAGGGTTAGGTTAGTTAGATTTGTCCATTTTATGTAATGGGGGCTAGCGCTTCCAGACGGATACCATTGAATCACCTCAGCTGTGTAGATTCGCCTTCGGGACTTCAATCTTTCGCTCCCACTTTACTTGTTTCGGGCTTTATGCCTTCTTTTCTATCTTTGCTGTATTTTTTTATTCCGAACTCTCCATTTCAATGGTATATGAGTAATGGATCCTGTTTGATAACACACCTTGTGCATATATTTCCCTTTTTCTGCAGTCCAAATGAAATGGTCCATTCTCTTCGCTCTTTAAAAATCGCCTTAGTTTTGGCTAGGGAGTTTTAAACTAATATAATGATTTGCCGACCCTAAATTTTGCCCAAGTTTCACCATTCGGTCTCTTTTTCAGTTAGTTTAAACGAAATAAAACATCACCTAATCATTTTCTCATAGAAAAACACCCTAGCTTTTGGCGTGCAACAACCCAATTTGAAAGCGTATTAACGAAAAAATTGCACACTGTGGTAAAAGCCATCTCTTTGCCAGTGTGTCCAATCGTATTAATAGTTTCAGGGAACAAAAAATGCTTGCTCATTTCCAGGAGAATTTCAGAACTCAAATTTATGAACCTTCGTTTGCACGCAGTTTTTACTGCCGGTTTTTTCCGTGGACTTCTTAAGCAAGAGAATTCTTGCTGGAAGCTCTCAGCTTCCAGTGAAGTTGTGAGTATTTTCTTTGGGCAAGGGCGGTCTCGAGCAAGGCGTATTTCTAAGCAATATGCAGGCAGAGAGGTTTTCGCCAAGGAAGCTTACCGAAGATTATGGGCTGCTTGTATCAGCTTCTTTGGAGGCTAGAGCCCACTTTATCCGGCAAGTGCAGCCTTTATTATTAGCGGTTCAAGGCTCTCTTTGCCCACAGTCTCTCTTTCTCTTGCCCTGTCTTCAGCAGCCGCTGCCGGCGCACAAAATCCTTGAATTTTGCATGCAACTTCTCCCAAATACACTACAAAAAACAGTTCAGCAGCTCAAAAATTAGGTGTTTTAAACGGGGTTTCAAACTCATCCTCAAATTAGCTGGACAACAATACGAGCAATGTTTCCTGCTCGAATTTGAATACGATTCCGGAAATAATTTTTAAATTTGTTTTAGTCATTATCATATTAAAGAAGTTAAGTTTCAGGTTATCGTTACTTCAAAATCACTTTCATTTCAAAAGCTTATATTTCTCTTTTCAAAATTTAGTCATAAACATTGGCCCATAATAAGTCGCGTCTGTAAAATATCGATTCATGATCCATTTGTTAAAGTGTCACTAGGCAATTTTCTCCAATAATATATCGCACGAGGTGTGTGGAACAATATTCAACGTCTGAGCTGTATCAATAAGTAGTTTATAAGCAATTTTTCTACTCAGTAGAGTTGATTCCAATAACTTC
The DNA here is from genome assembly GCA_014220935.1 of Platorchestia sp. MABIK. Taxonomy (NCBI): domain Eukaryota; kingdom Metazoa; phylum Arthropoda; class Malacostraca; order Amphipoda; family Talitridae; genus Platorchestia; species Platorchestia sp. MABIK. The sequence continues at coordinate 115,633 of JACJUY010001715.1, read as the reverse complement.
CCAGCCCTACCAAAATTATAAGAGAAAGGTACTATAATTTTGATAAAGAAAAACTTATAAATTAATTAGCGATGCGTTTGGAGGCGAGTATCTTTCGGATTTCTGATGAAAATTTTAGATGTGGCAGAATAATTTATTTTAGTAAGTTTTGTCTGAAAAATTGCATTAGTTAATCCTGTGTGAAATCGTTACTTTGAATTATGAATAAAATCTATTTCAAATGAATTTTAGCGGCACTAAAATATAAATGCAGCGATAATTGGCAAATATTCATTTAAATTTCGAGCATTCATCATATATGGTAGGACATGTTCGCATTAAATTATTTCCTTCAGCTCACTGGAAGTTCTGATCGAAAACCGCAAACAATTTAGTATGAAAGGCTCTGAACTAGGACCGCAGATAAAATTTAGTACGAATTTCGTGCTGGAATTCGTGCAGATTCATTCTTCAAAGCAGAAAAAAAATTCTTCCCCATTGTTTTCTTGAACTTCTAAATTACTTACAGTTTTAAAATAAATAAGCCACTCCCATGGTTGGCAAGCTGAAATTATTACCTTGAGAAAATAGTTGCATCAGTTTCGTGTAATTACACAAAAAGTACAGTTTTTTTCGTAATCAAAACATATCCGTCTACGCAGCGGCATTTCATGTAGGTTTCTTGCCAAGGTTAATCGACAACGCTGCAGTTTGATGGAATTTGCGAGCGCAGGAACATGATAAAATACGGCTGCCGCCGAAATTTTTTCCTTGGAGAATTTTTTGCTAAGCTTACCACACAATTTTACCTAGCTTTCAAATTTTGAGGTATAGTATAAATAGAGGTCATACGTTTTTTAATATCATTGTCAAATTGATGTCACAGTAATTATTTGTCTCTCCAGTTCTGTATTTTTCAAATTTGTTAGTGTATAAGAAATTGCTCGTAAGCAACGACTGCAAAGCTATCGAAAAACATTCATTCGAGCCTACTTTTATCCGAGTCTCGACTGCATTTAACCAACGGCAACCGTCTCTTCTTAACTCCAGGAAATGGCGTATTTTGCAGGACATTCCGTGTTGAACAACACACAGAACACATTATTCAGTGTTAATAGATGACCGCATCTTGGACAGCGTGGTTGCCTGCTTCCATGACCACCGTCATGGAGAGATGTTCTTGAGCTGCTGGGAGATTCCTCACCCATTGTTCTGTGGAACACCTGTTCAAATGATTGAAGCAACCTCACCAAACTGTTGGCCGTCACGATTCTCCCCTTCTCCCGGGCGCTCAGCTGTTCAAATGGTCTATTTGTCATCCACGGAGTTTATTCAGAGTCCTAACACGCGTAATGTTTCATCTGCGTTCGTGGCGAGGGACCAGTCAAGGTTTAATTCAAGGTCGTTGAGCGCAGTCGTGACTGGCAGACAGTCTCCTCATTGCGTGTGCTCGAAAGCCGAGATTCCGAAACGTGATGGTGAATTTGGTGCAGCTTGTGACGAATTCAGTGCGGTACGAGTGCGTTGTGAGTTTGGTTCAGATTCTGCCACAGTGACTATGCTCTTGAATTGGTGCAGATTTCAACGTACTGCATACAATGCAAAAAGTTTGGTGCAGCTTGTGACGAACTTCGTGCGGTACGAGTGCTCTTCGCGTTCAGTGCGAATTATCGTGTAGCGACTGTGCACCACTCCTGCGCTCGTGAATTGGTGCAGGTTTTACGTACTTGGTATGATTATGGTACCGTGTGAATGTGGTGTAAACTTTAAGGTTTGAAGAGAGTTAAATTTCGCTTGCATTTCAATATTGCTTTAAGTGCATCTAAACTGATGAGTGAAGTAAGACTTGCTCATTTATAAAACACCGATAATTAAATCATTCTCGGCATTGCCATGCACCTTATTTTCGTACTTTATTCCTGACCGATGTTGGCTTTCAAAAGTCAAAGGAGGATATGATCCACTCTTACCCTGAAATGTTGTGAGCACTTGACTCAAACAAACATCCCATCTGGCAAAAATATGCCACAAATTTATGTAATTACTTTACTGGTGTGTATGTTCAAAATTTGCGCTAACACCAACACTAAAAGGTTCAATTAAAAATCCGGGGAACTTAGCAGTGAATCTGGTTCCAAGACGATAATTAAGCCTGCTAAAGCCCTGAAAACGTGCGCAGCTTTGGAGAATTTTTTGGCATTGCTTTCACAACAAAATTACTTATCTGATCGTGTAGAAATTATCGACAATTTCGATGTAATTCAAAAACAGTGTTAATTATGAAATTAAAATTATATTCCAATTGAGGTCTGAAATGCTAAAATTCACGTACGATGTTTCATGCCAATAATACAGTGCAGTTCTCTTTTATCGATTGTTAGTAATGATACATTGAATCATGACACTTTCGTTAATGGCTTCAAGAACGCTCTTTAAACGAAATTGTCGTTCAGCGAACTTACCATTGAAATGCTTGCTCTACGGCGGCGATTGGAAACCCTTGAATCAATGTTCCACACGGTGTGAGAATCAGTGACAGTATCTTTACATTTTGAAAATTGAAATGACAATTTATGCTAAAGCAACTGCCTGCATAGTCTCATCTTGTGTTGAACTACTGAATTGAATTAGGAGGAAAATTTCAAACTTTCGTTGTTGATATACCATTTTCTATTTCGTTTACGAAGTACATAATACATCGTGTTATTCTGTGACTCACTTCGTCGAGAAAACTTTTCTTTGCTCTTATGTTTCGTCTTTGTATATGGTCCTTCGTCCTCCCGGACCGGCCGTAAAACTGAATACACCTTCAAGTTAAAATTCTAATTGTTTGGCAGCTGTTATCCAGCTTTTGTTTATACCATCCGACACCCTGCGAATGTGACATCAAACAATGTTTTGTTATTGTTGTGTGCTTCAAAATGGCTTCCCGGCGATATAAACTAGTGGAAGTTTCTGCACTTCTTCGTGCGAGATACACAGTGAGTGAGATCGCAAATCTTGTAGGGGTGTCGCGCACAACCGTCTACGCGATCAAGAAGCGCATGGACGAACAACAAGCGCAACAGGATGGTGCCCCAGCACACACATCCAATCGAGTGCTTCGTTTTCTGCAAGAGTAAAATTTCTCCTGGCCATAAGACATGTGACGGCCATTCTCGCCAGACGTTAACCCACTGGACTACGCCTTCTTGCTGCATATTGAGGCCAACGCGTGCAACGTTCGTCACCCAAACATCACCGCCCTGAAAACATCCGTTGACTGAGAATGGATGACCATGTGCATAGACCACGTTGTCAACATCTGCAAAGCCTTTAGACGCCGTCTTGAGGGCATCGTCTCTTTGGATGGCGGTTCTATCGAATTAAATTCAACATTAAACACTTGTTTCTAAAATCCAGAAGTTTTATTCACTTTGGTCAAGGAGTTTATGAGGTACCCAGGGTAGAAGTTAGGTTTAGGATTTGTTCAGTTTTGTTCGGACACCCGGTATCACTCGCGTCTGACGTTTGATTTTCCTTGCGTGATGAAGAAGGCTAATTACAGGGAAGGTCGGTGCTTACATTGGACGAAGCTTTCACGCATCGCCTTCAATAAATTTATTCATCCAGACGCTGCACCTGCTGACTTAGCTCTAGAGCTCTGAATGTGTCAGCTAAAGAGATCTGACTCAGTGTTGCCAAAGTAGCCTTTTTCCTGTTAAATCTGAAGGTTTATTTATTTACTTTTCTTTATTAACACGTTGACTCCGAAGTGGTACATTTGTGTACCACTAGCTAAATTGCCCATTTACGTATCGGCATATTCCAATAACATTTCTACTATTTTGCTACCTTTTCCGAAATAAATTTCCGAGTAAAAGGTAACATATTCTGGTTCAAGTGTATTCTTTACACTTTAAAACGACTTCTTCTAGCTTAATTAACCAAACTGACCGTAAGCAACCGCACAGTCGGAGTCAACGTGTTAACAATTCGGTTCGGAGGCTGCTTGGCTGAGTTGTCAGATAGTGAATAGTCAAATGGATAATCTGGAAACATTAACGCATGGTCAAATGATCAAATTTGGTTGAATAGTCATTTAATTTACAGAGAGTCGAAATTTGATGATTTTGGCCTGCAAAATAGCCAATCTTGCAAGTTCATTGTGAGATGCTGAAGCTCAGGCAATTGAGATCACCACCACCAAGCTTCTCGGTTACGCGGTAACGTCTATAATCTACCAAGAGAGTGTAAAATTTTAATAAATGATTTAGAGTTGTATATTATTGCAAAAATGCCGGTACAGGCTACCCATACGCAAATTTATCCAGGCTGTGCTGATGTTGTATGATAATAATCAATCAATACGCTACCTGCAGGATGGAATTCAATGCTCAGTTTTTGGGTAGTAAGAAATGTCACTTGAATATTCTTCAATTACTTTTTTCCCTTAACATACTTATCGTATGTACTTAATGAGTTGTAAAAGATGATTCATTCTTAGTGTCTGAGAACCAAGGTCATTCACATATTTAACTAAACTCCAACGTTTATACTCGTTTTTGCCGCACTTCGAACATACCCTTCACTGCATGTCTGACTGAAGAATCCAAACTTCTTTAAAAATCGCGAACTTTGAAGACTTGCCTTGTCCTGAAGACTACCGCCTCGACCGGACTATACAAAAATCTTGCTAAGCCAAATGGAAAAAGTCGAAAGCTCCCAAGGGAAAGAAGACTTGGTTCAGTCTGTCGAGGCAACCCAATCCCAATTAGTTCACTGTCGGACTACGTGAGCTATTGGTCTCGAAATACAAAATGTAAGCTGCCGAAAGTTTAAGATCTGAGAAACTTTTCGTTTTAAAATAAATTTCCTCTTTTGCTCATCATATAAATTGGGTCGTAGAAACGTGACTGTTCGAGTTCATAAAGTTTTCGAGCGGGTAGTTCATTACAAGCTTGTATAATATTCGATTTTAGATTTATTGTCAAATATGGCAACCCGACTTGAAGTTTGAAGCCTCATGCCAAGTAATTATGAAATGGTGGCCTCGATTAGTTTTTGCTAGGAGTCTATGCTTAGAAGTTAATTGAGTAGCTTGACTTGAAAAAAATTGGAGGGTGTGTGAAAGCTTGATTAGATTCGTTCTTCATAGCATTTGAAGCAGCTCACAAAGCGCCATCGAATTCTCATCAGTCACTTTTTAGGTTTCAGTTAAACGTGTTCAATTTCTTTAAAATACATGTCTTTACGCATGCTACTTAGAATTCAAGAAATCACATCGTCATGAAAATTCTGTTTTCTCCGACCATCTTTGCTGTATCCCCCAGGCAGGAGGAAGAGGTGATGTCCCGAGTTGAAGTTTTGCTAAGTCTTTGGTTGAAAAGAGTACGCTTTTTGTGTTGTTCCGGAAACCCTGTCTTCGGATCACTGATGTCCTTTTTTGAACACCTTTTACTTCCTCCTTCAATTTTTGTCTAGTTTTAAAAGTTTTCTTTTATGTTGCTGTTTTTATGCGTCAGGTGTCCAAGGGACACACTGGGTTCATATATTCCCCGATCATGTAATGTTTTTCTCTCCCATAAAATGATGCTTAAATTTGAACTAACTTCTAATTTAATCGCTGTAAACTGCTCTAAATAGAAAAAAGTAAATTTCGTGATGAAGCTCCAGTAATATTACACACACCGTCATGTGTCACCAGTCTCGGGACACAAAATTCACCATGTACGAAAGAAAACATTTCATCCTGTCGGCAATACATTTGTTCAAATACTAGACACTGTTGGCGCAGGTGCAGAAGTGATCCCAGGTATGGCGGATACCGAGTCTAGAGCTTATTGGCCTCGACATTGTTCCGTCTCCGGCAATTTCCGACTCACTTTCGCTAAGCCGATTATGTCTCGTTAATCGAGTAAAACAGCAGCTTCAGTTCACCAAACTCACTATATCCTGGGAATTAATGAAGTGCGTATTACTCTCGTGCAGCTGAATATAGCAGCAAAAAGAAATACGTTTCGTGACATGCTTTTCAGATCACAAATTGTTACGAACATGCTTTGGTAAAATCTTTGGTAGTCGTCGCAAATCAATCGTTAGATGTTAATTTATGTATGTGAATGAGAGAAAATCGAAGTCTTGTAGTAACGTGTGGGAGAGAGGTAATTTTTATCCAACCCTGTTTCATTGTTTATTTCATGAAGAAAGGTTTCGTGAAGGTAAATTCATCGAAATATTAATTCCAAAATTTTAGCATTACTAAAATCTTTACACGGGAGGTATAATTTCTGTGAAATATTCTAGAATGCACTACATTTTAACTCATCGTTCATAAATCCCAACGCCTGCCACACAACACAAAAACAGCGACTTAGGCTCCATCATTATATTGTGGGCTTATACTTTTATGCTGTGATTTGGCATTTAATTTTGCGATCATTTTTTTCAGTTTTTAGTGCAAGATGAAGTTTAGAAAATCCGAGGCATTTTTCTACGTTTCATAAACGTAAATTAAAGACCCTTATGTGGAAATACTCACTACGCGAGAGAGGTACACAACGCCAGTATTTCTCATGTCTTTTTTCATTTCTAACGTTAACGTAGCAGACACCGTTTTTTGAACTTAAGTTCGTCATTTCTACCCAATAACGCGATCCAAGTTAGAAAAAGATAAAAATAGAAAGGGAAATTTTGAAATAAAGGTCTTTCGTCTGTCGAGGTAACGGGCTCTGGTGGTTCATACAATCTTGTCCAGTCTCCCAAAACAAATCTGAAAAAAAATTTCTCCTTCATTAATCGTAGTTGCGGCCGGCAGAAACCTGGTCCAGGTCAGTGGAGTTGAAAAGTCGGGAGGAGAGAAAAAGCAAAGAAGTCTTTCCTGGGGCATCTGTTCGAGTTCTAACCATTTTAACGGCAAGAAGAAGAGGCCCTAACGTTTCTTTTGTTACTCTAATAGGCAGCAAATTCGCCATTTTTGAGTGGGTTTGAGGCTGCCGCGGAAATACTGGAGAGGCCGGACTACGCATTAGAAAGGTTCCTCAATTAAATGACATCCGAATAATTGAAGATCTCCCCTATTGTCCTGGGATGCTAACTTAATTAGTTTCGCTTGAAGAAGCTATGGGGAATAACCCTAAATGTTGGCTCTACGTTGTCTCCGAGTTGGATAAGCATTGAACCAAAGAGAACATGCTCCGCGTTTTTCCTTTTGTCGTGATTCGTTTAGCTTCCACTTTTTTCTTGACGTGCTGATCAAGTCTGGTCAGTATTCTTGATGTACTGCGTGAATGCACTCAAAGGCTTGTTTTTAGGTGTTTTTCAGATACATTTAATGTTAAAAGAACATAAAAAATGATGTCCGTTTTTTTAAGAGAGTAAGATATTGACATATATTAATTACAACTGAATGCTGCCTGATAAAACCCTTCACGAAAATTTCTGCAAAAGATTCCGTGTTGGTTTATAGTCGTACAACTAAATTAGAGAATTACTCCTACATATTGAAACCCTTATTTTAAGTTATATTTTTAAATTTTGAGGGCGTGTCTTAACTAAGAAAAATTTTGTAATAGAGGCGCGTCTTACCCACGAAAATTGAAATAAAGATCACTTCAATTGAAATCCGTTGAATAAAAATTGTGGCTAAAATTCACAAAAAAAATTGGCAAAAGCAAGCACGACAGAAAACGACTCAGAAGTGTTGCTTCAAAAGAGTTGATGCTAATGATAAATTCTCACGTTTCTAAGGAATTCATGAGTTTCTATTAGTTGTTTGAAACGATTCAATAGATGACTCGACCACGTCTGAAAGCGGCTGCCAGAAACCCTCCTAATTATTATAGGAGTGCATTGACTCCAAGTACTGAACGGTTCAAACAATGGGGACAATTTCGTATGACCACAAATTGGAGTATACATTAATAATATCGAGTGGGGATGGAGATGTGCATTCTACAGTTCAGAAATTATAGACAACGGTTGATTATCTGAAGCTTGTTTCCAGGGCAATGTTTCTGAAAAATATATAAGCAAGAAAAGAAATAAATAATCTGTCATCGACTCAGGTTAGTAAAAAAAATTGGAAAAGACTAATAAACGGATTATTATTTAAAGGATTTGTAACAGCTAACTTTTGTACATGTGTTCTGCTGCTCTTTAATATTTTAATGCATTCTAATACAGTAGAGCACCTTGAAATCTCTACGTAAACGTCGTCATCCCATAGTTAACGAACAAAGGAATGCCTACTAGGGTGGCAGGGTAGAATAATCATTTGTGTTGATGTACATCGTAAAAATTTACCCTGATTTTTTCTGTATAATAATTATTTTCCCATACAAGTGCCTAAAAACATTTAAAAATGAATAGAATTATTCCTACATTTCAAGAGGCTTCAAGTTTCTTCAAATATAATTAACTTCGGTTTAGCTGAGGAACAACAATCAAACTTAAGAGAAGAAAATGATTAGCAATGAAACTTGATGAGTTACCTCTTGAACATTTATCCCGCAGAAGATTAAATCATTTAAAACTTGCTGATGCAGGCGTTGTGAAGACGAGCCAAACTTTATCCACGTGTACGTCCTGGGGAAATGATCGTAGTTACCAAAATATTTATTTTCTATTCGTGTTACTTTTGTTATTTCTTGAGCAAACGGTAAACATTATTTATCTTGAAATGTCTATTTCTATTACCTCTCGCTTAAGAGGGATTTCCAACCGATAGGATCGGGAGCAAGAGGTAAAAGGATAAACCTGAATTTCTGAGTTTGATGCGGAGAGATTGAGGAATGGTGTTTTTGAATTTTGTATTTTAAGCTCAAACTTGAACTCTGTTGCCTAAATTTTTACTTTTGTTTCAACAATGAAGCATCGAGTGTCCTTGCAGAGGTGATTTACTGCACACCGCATCAAGTTTTGCATTCATCCGAGCTGTAGATTGCACTGTGGCACTGTGGTTAACACTTGACCGACTACAATTGGTTAAACTGAAGTTCAACATTCAACTCAAATTTAAAGTCAATTGTAGGAAGCAAGATTGGGAATTGCAAAAATTAATTCGATCATTCCTTCATTGAGCTTTGATTAAGTGTTTATCAAAACTGAGTTTGTGCCTAATGGTCGGTCAGCCACATTCTGAAAATTCCCTCTGTGGCCACCGTTGGCGCATGTGAAGTCAAAGTGTAAAGGGAATTTACTCTTTGACCGGTCAAAGTATAAAGTGCGCTCACCGTTCACGGGGAGGGTAGCGTGTGCGATTACCGATTACTCATGAAAATCTCATTTGGTGAAATAGGGGCCTATGTTTGTGTACCAGTTGATTTTAGCTGCTCTGTGAAATTATGTGAGGTCCTGAGGTGAAGGTTAGGTAGGCCTTGTGCTCATTTGTTGTAGGCTGTCATTTTTTCACTCACAATCTTTTTCAGATTCTTTGCTGTCCTTTTTTCACGAACTTTTTCCAATCGTTTTCCATCTCTGCGCTCGCTGTAGGGACACCTGATGCACAATTTCCTCGATCTCTTAGTCCCATACTGGATGGTGTCTTCTCTTGCTGATATTTTTAATGGAGAAATTTTTTTCGGTGAGATAATCACTTGTTCAAAAATAGAACAGTCAATTATTACCATTCCATGCTCCCTTTCATGAGCTTCTAAGCGTCAGTATGAAAGTATCTAACACAGCTGCCTAATTTTGACGTGTTCCTCTAACTAACAGATACGTACACTAGCCAGTTGAAAACTCAGCTGTTTTAGTGTCAGTCGTTACTGTATTGTTGGATGAACTCAGATCAATCTTATTTGATGAGGTTTGTCTTTGATTTATTTTTTATGTCACTTTCCTTGGAAATCCCTAACACAACTTATTTCTAGTGAAAAAAAGGACAGGACAAGAATCACTTTATTCGCATTTATGAGATTTGTCTTTTATTTATTTTATGACAAGTCACTGCCCTTACGCAACTTGTTTCTATGGTCAAAAGTAGCAAAGGACAAGAGTCACCTTCATGTTTCTGCACCCATTTACCGAAGCTCGATTTCAATATAGCAGCAACAAGTCGACTTCCTGTCCTTTTTTATGAGGAAGCCTCTAACGAAGATTCCACAGGATGTCTGAGCGAAGTCAGTATACGTCTACGTCGACCGGCTGTCTGAGCGGATCCGTCGTGTGTGTCGTCCTCGTGACGCGCAATCTAACTTGTTTGAAATGTGGACCACGTATTCCATCCGAGCGTTTACGACCTACCCGCTTAGTCTTATATTAGAGACAGCCAAAGGAGACGCCTGTATCGCCATGAGCTTTCAAGAGTAAAATTGCACCCAAAGATCCTTCTCGAAAATACAAATGAGACGAGTTTTCATATTGAAGCCTGTCGAGCGAGACCCGAAGAATTTCTTTCATGTCCCTCTCTCAAAAAAATATTTTAACGGTCTCTTTGGCCGCGTTTATGTACGTCATTCAGGACCGTTTTGAAGAATTTTGAGCTCAGTTTCCTTTCTCAGTTTTTGGTCACATTTTTTTTCATTTTTCAATGGCAGCACCGACGTTGTGGTGTTGACGATCTTTTGGTTGTGGTTATCAACTACGATCTAACTAATGTTCAGACTTCAGCTGGTTCGAACTTGTTTTAAAGCGTCCAAAGCTGACATACGCTAATTTTTGAATGGACTCACTCCCTGAAACTGGTGCTCTGTTGATTGAATGTTATGAAATTAAAGATTGAGACTCCTTCAAATTCCAAATTTTTCAATCTATATAAAACATCTTGAAAAAATGCAGTGCAAAAGCTAGGAGAAATTTATAACTTCATATCTAATCTAAGAAGTATGGACAAATTTTTTCCATCTTATGGGAGCTTTGGAACAGTGCTTTACTTGTTGATGAAAATATGTCGTAGTCCTTACTATTCAGTAAAACACTTCATCGTACGTACTTTCTCATTGGTTCTTTGTCCTTTTCAATAGAAACCTTTCAAATTCTTCTCTCTTCATAGTTGTTATTCCATAATCAAGACTTGTGGGTTTTACCTGCTTTTGTCAGGCCAAATCGAAGTTTTCAGAGACAGATTCTCGTATATTGAAGCCACAGCCAAAGTAATTTCTTCCTTTTATATTTACAATACTTGTAAAAATATTTCATTAAAACTGCCAACAATTTCTTCCATATTTGTTAAAACAGCTCGTTGTACATTTTATCACAAAAATGAGGCACAAGTAAATCTAGTTTAAAACTCAGATCCTACATTCTCCGAGAGAATTCAAATAGTCCCCTCACACCTATTGTAATTCAAGTCGTCATGCCGAAGTCCCACATCTCAGCTCTCATAAGAGAATGGAAGTTGAAACATTTCAACAGAGCCGCATTGGTAGTGAGACCGAGATCGCCGAAATTTACTTTTTCCGTTGCGTGTAACCTTATGCGAGATTGGTTGATGTTCCCGACTATAAATCCTGAGTAAAGAGCCCTTTGGGAAGCCAAACGGTCTAGTGAACCTAACTTTCCTAGGAATAATGATCTAGGAGAAGAGATGTGCTTTACTGTTGTCATTTCCTTGAATAGTTAGCATGCTGGCCCACACTCGCGCAGGACTCCGTTTAATTTCCGACTATAAAAAATACTGTTAATGCCTCCGTAACCAAGATACTGACCTGGAGACATTGAGTCATAAACCTGGTTTATGGCGAATTATAGTAGACCTCCAGCGACGTAAAGAGACCGCAATCACGGGCTCTCCAACTTCTCTTTTGTAATTCCCCCTTAGCATCTCTGCAGTCTGCACTCAAGTGCTCCTCCGTGGACGCGCGCCTCACTTCTCATGAATCTTCTTTTTTTTTAGGTGTCTCAAACATGCGTATGCTCTGCGCTACCTCTTGAAGGCTCGTGTATTATAAATGCGTTTTTGTGGTAATGGTCTTTTTGTTTTAGGTGCCCCAAACAGGCGTGTGCTCTGCGCTACCTCTTGAAGACTCGTGTATTATAAATGCGTTTTTGTGGTTACGGTCTTTTTGTTTTAGGTGCCCCGAACATGCGTGTGCTCTGCGCTACCTCTTGAAGACTCGTGTATTATAAATGCGTTTTTGTGGTTACGGTCTTTTTGTTTTAGGTGCCTCAAACATGCGTATGCTCTGCGCTATCTTTTAAAGATTGGCGTATTGTAAACAATGCGTTTTCGTTTTTACGGTATACTCATTACTCGAATAATGTAGTGCTGAAAATAATTAAATTGTACGAAATGTCAGAAGTCCTCCTCAAAAGCCGTAGTTTTGCTCTTCTGTTTAAGTTTTTAGGTGATGCGATGCTTCGGCATCGTATCACCTATAAACAGTCCAACTATCAGTTTATGAAAGACAATCAAGAATTGAATGCTGAAATAAAATGAGCAAGTATTCAGGAGGAGAAAAATGAAAGTTTATTTTCAATGAAAATGATGCAATAAACATCGTTGTTTTTTAAATGTCTTCACATAAGGATCCTCAGTTGTGTATCATAATACTGTATATGATACATAGGTATTATAATGAATGATACATGGGTATCATAATATAGGATACATGGGTATCATAATAATTCAGCCGATATAACCGCCTCAGACGTCGGGAACAGATAATGTCACGTCACCCAGACATCCCAGCTCTCCACACTGAAATTAACGGCGACCCTTCATGAATTCTTCAGTGGATGAATGTTAGAGGAGCAAGTTTTGTTTTTCATTATTTTAATCACTTTCTCTTCCATGAGAAATCTTCAGCGGCGTAAAATGACTGCGATGACGGGCTCTCCAACCTCACTTCTTGGAATGTAGTTTCCACCAGGAGATCATATAAACCTCTGTGAACGAACAATCTTGGTAACGAAGTGTTATTTGCAGGTGAAATAACTTACGTTTCTTACATTTTCTTTTATCAGCTGTAAATGAATATTTTTTATTGCTATGGGGCACTTTCATTATTTATAGTAACTTTGAGGGATATCACTTTCTTCATTGCTGTCTACCTAAAAGTGAATTTTAGCAACTTCGTTCATCCCGTTAAATTTTATTGCAGTTACAATATTCAGGCGCAACTCGGCTTATCTTCGCGCTTTGTCAACTGATCAAAAATATTTTGCTAAGCGTTTTCAGTGCAAAATTTCTGAATGGAAGCTGACCTTCAAAATGGACGAGTCTTTTCCTTTAAAAATCCATCTTGAGATTTTTCAATAGATGACGCTGGAAGACAGCGAGCTGAGTCAGCGAAAGTCACTCACGTCCTTCATAATACCTGTCGGTTTAGTGACCCAACCGTCCAATAATAAACTTCACGAGTTTGGTAATGACACTCAGAAACCAGGAAAAAAGCGTTCTCGTCCGTAGAACTGCTACCGTTCTTTGCTTATTTCGAGCCCTGTCAGCCAGCAGTTTCTACTCAAGGAAAAAATGCCGGTGATATTTAATAGGTCTTTGTTTACTGCAATGCTATCCTTTTATTACGACTGGCCTTGCGATTCCGAAACTCCAATTATGAGCCCAGAACAAGAGACCAACTGCGGGAACACAGCGCAAAATCTTGTCAGTCTGAAAAGAACATCCAATTTGTACCCACGCTTGCGTACTGATCACTCTGAATCTCGTATTTTCCGTGCCAGTGCCGATCCGTTTTTGACACTGAAATGTGTATTAACCTTAGTGATTTTAATGGTGCCATGAAATTTCTATTTAAGTTTTTAAAAATCTGATCATTAAAAATGTTCTATTTAATTTCAATTTTCACGTGTAAGCACTCCACAAGCATTTTGCCTCGGAATTTATCTAAATGAAGAAGACACGAAACTCATTTTTTCCATGCCACAGTTGGTGAGCGCTCTCCGAGCAGCGTCTTGAGATATGTTGAGCGTTTTTGTGTCACATTCAAAGCACGGAATCATTGCCAGAAGGGACTTGTTTACAAGGCATTGTCCTCCGAAACGAGCTATTTTATCCTATGAGGAATTGTCTTTCATAAACCAACTGGCCCGATGTCTCGACTGGGGATCACGAAAGAGTTCGTGTGTCACGTGAGCTGCGAATAAATCAACGACGGGTCATTGACTTTATTCTCGGATTCCGGCGTCCTACGGTGACGAGTGTTTCTTCTGCTTGCCAAAGAATGGAGTGTGTTTTCTACAAACGGCACTTGCAAGTACTTCGAATTTGACTTTACTTCAGAGTCCATTTCCAGGCAGGGACTTCTTTGTTGTTCTCCTTCGTGTGTTATTTTATAGCTGAAAAATGCAAATTGGGTTTCCAAAACAAAAAATTAATTGAGTGTGCTGTCTCCCATTTTGTGCTGTCTGGATTTGTCCTTTTATGTGAAGTCTATATTTTATTTCGTTTTCCTATGTTGAATTCGTTGAATTTCATTGAAATTCGAATAACAACTTTTTCCACTCGCAAACTTGATTTTTTTTCACGAGTCCTCTTTTTTAAAAAAGTGCGTTGAATCCTCTGTGCGACTATGCTGAAACTGTTGTTTTTTCCAGCGAATCTTGAAGACCAAGTGCTCCATTGGAGCACGTGGGATTCTTTAGCTACACTCAGGAGAGAATGGTAATAGTGTCTGTGCTCGTCAGTGTACCTTGGAGAAGTGATGCTCCTTAGTGGTAACTATGCTACCCTAACAGAATCCGCAGCTCTCGTTGGAAGAGTGTAGCAAGTCAAGATTTGGGGTTTGGCTGGCCTGAAATTTCATTTTGTTCTGGTATGAAGGCCGTCGCACCGTGCAACCAACTTCCTGTGTAAACAGTTTTTTATTTTGTTCCGTATCGTCTTTTTCAAGTTCACTGCAATTTTCTTTTTTTCAGTACCCATTACTTTCTCATTTATCCTGTATTATGAACTTCTCTAAATGTGGCCGTTTCTGTGTGCATGGTGTGAAGACACATTGTGCATAGATTCCCGTTACCCGTAATTCTTTACTACATGGTGCCTCCCTCCTTTCTCATCTGATAACACAATGTTGTAGCTCGGGAGGCTCAAACTAAAAATTCATTCCTATTTTTGTTTTTCTATGTAAAGTTATTGAATCTCGAGAGATTCATTCTCCCTCTTCTTTTGCACAGTAGGAGTGTAAACTCATGCACAGCATACATGCTTCAGCCGACACAAAAGTGCAGACCGAGTTGAGAACTGTCAGGGCGCGCTGAAACTGTTGTCCCTCAGCGAATCTCGAGTGCCACCCAAACTTGTCTTCGATCATTTTTACTTGGAAGCAGATTTCAACTTTTAGACCAGCCGAAGAGTTACGAACAATTTCATTTTATTGGAGGCACGGCTTTAAGCCACCTCAGCATCTATGTTTGTCCGAAATCAGCTATCACTTCCTCACGGACGTTCCTATTCCCAAGCTGGGGGAGCCTGGTGGCCAACTTTACATCGTCTTTGTTTGTAGAGCTGGAGGCAAAGTTTTTATTGACGTCCTCAGCCTTCCATCTTGTTCGTTTCTAGTATGATTTTCCTGTCCGAAAACAGTGTGATGCGCGATGAGATGCTTCTTTTGAACGCAAGATTGGGCGACGTTTCAAACGAGCTATTGCGGTAGCCCTCTTACAACTCTGTCGTTGCCCACTTACCTCTATGGAAAACCAGCAACAGAGGATTTTTTTTATCATTGGAGAACTTTCTAGAATCTCGTGTGACTGCATATGGACTCGAACCTACGATTTCAACCAGCACAGTCAAATAAAGGATTGATATGTACAATTATTCCGATATATAACGTGAAGAAAGGAACTGGCAGTGTTGATCCATCCACAGACGAAAATAATACTTCATCTCAATTACATTATAGGAACATATAAAAATAGAAATGCCCGTCGTACGATTCAACGTTCATTCCATTCTTGAGAACTATTGTATAATGCCCAAAAGTTCTCTTATTTGTTGCTTTAACTTGCGATTTTGTTTGCAAGTTCAGTGTGCACCAATTGAGCTACATGTTCCCTAGGTTGAAGTAATGGAGTGTGTATAAAAACTGCAATGGGACACGGTTTCGTATTATTTCTAGAGCATCTCAAATGAAAAGGCAATGAGAAATGTTAATTCTCGAGTATCATGCCTGCGCAGTTTTAAGGACGAAAAGTTAATTTGGTTGTGTAGGTCGTGTGGCCTCAGAGAAGTGCTCGGTGGCTGCAGCCGAACAAATCAGAGTACTAAAATGATGCGCTCACATTATCTCCTAGTTCATATCATGGTAGAGGAAACAAGGTAGGGTCATTTCTATGGTTGAAATTACACTTCTTCTTGTTCGGGTAGCCAATAGAAAGGCTTTTTTTCAAACTAACTTTATGACGTCACCAAACCGCAGTGTCGTTAGGCCAGTAGTGGAGACGGATTTGGGAGTAGCAGTGCTACCAGAAGCAATTTGAGCGCTGCTATTGGTTCGTTGCCGTGACGTCAGCACACCCACACAGTCGACGAAAAAAAGACTGGTTTGAACCTACCTTGTTTCCTTTACCGTGGTTCATATCGAGGTGTATCCTTGCTACGCAATGTAAATAAATGCTCTTCTCGCGAAGAGACAAAAACAATGTGAAGAGGCAGCGATTTGCCAAACTCTGCCCAATTTTGCTGACAGAATTTATAAGCTGTGAGAGATACGCCAATTTTTATGCTCGTCATTCACACTACAGTAGTTCTCACTTGACCTTGATTTAATTTAGTCATTGTTGGATTTTGTGGGAAACGCGAATTTTGCGTGCCTGCATCAATTCGAGAGTTAATTGAGTGCCGCTGGACTAATTTGAAATTATTCGGAGATGATATTAATGTAATGCACGGAACCTTTCATTATTCTCATCACCGGAAATTCTATTCAGTCGTGTCGAAACTAAACCATATCTGAGACGTGGATAAATTTAAATGAAATACAGAGCAAATCAGTTTCACGAGTGTTGCTCAATAAATTTAGCTTGCCGATATTTTTTTGGTGGAATTTCAAGTTAGTTATTCGACAATTTAGTAATGATCGGAATTCATTCGTTCAAATATACTAAAAACATTACGCATCTCACATTCGCTCATTACCTACACTGACCAATAATTTGCATTTTGCCCAAAGTTTGGTTCAGAAATGGCTGGAGAATAATGAGAGCCCACATGCCCAAAACTTTCCAACAATATCCTATCAATCGGAACACTCATTCCAACAGGGCGGAGATTTGCATTAAGGTTGTATCAATCACGTAAGATTTGCATGGGCCTGTATCAATCACGCTCTCATTTGCATCATGTGCGCATGTTGCCGACACGATCTCGTACGAGGGACCTCCCAGAGAAGCCAACGAGCGTCTCTGCTCCAACGTTCATTAACAAATTGGCAATTATTCAAATGCACGACTGGACCAGAGCCTAATTGATGAGAAACGCCAAGCCGGATGGGCTTCCTAGAAATCCATGCTAGATTTAAAAGAAAATTTGCTACTTCTGCTTCAGGGAGGATAAGAAGGCTAGGTCGAGTGCAAGTTTCGAGCCAGAATTGATGTCTGGCTGATTAGAAACCGGCTGATTCCTTAGCTCCTCTGCGTGGGGTTTGGAATCCATAAATTTCCCGCCTCAGTTCCTAGTCCACAATTGTACACGTAATTTGGGCAGTACATTTATCCGTTTAAATCCTTTTGTCTCTATTTGAACTACAAAGGTCATGGTGATTTCATTTTACATCACTCTCAACAGTTTTTTTCCTATTTTTTGCTGAGTTGATGGTCTCAAATTGCTGCTGCGAAGCAGCTGCCTTGTAGTTCCAGAGAATGACAAACATATTTCTAATTATAGGTGACCTTTGTTGTTCTCATCATCTCATTAGATTTCATGCTCTGTTTACTACGGTACAAAATTGAATAAGAAAGCACAACAGCGACCAATCTAATAATTCTGGAAATAGCTTGAGGAATTTTATAACTTAATTAAGCGTAAGGTTGATTATGTTTTATAGAAACGAAGATTTTTGCATCTGTCATGACGAGTTAGTCTCTTAAATACTAATAGTTTTGTTAACAATAGATCAAGATGGTGATCTGTCATGAAAAATCTGGAGTTTATTCAAGTTGCAATTTTTCAATTATAGAGTCAGTCGAGTGTGGGTTAAGAACATTTCGTCTGAATGTGCTGTGCGCTAAGAGCAAAATGTAGCTCGTGTCAGCTTGACTAATCACCGATACGTAATCTAATGGAAATCTAGGCAAGGATGGAACTAAATTGGGAGCCGTTTAAACTTGGCCAGCTCCGAACTTTCCTGGAAATTTAATGGGGAGGCCGAGGTAACTTGGGACGTAATTAAACTGCCGTCAGAACTGCTGGTAGATTCTAGCTCGAACTGACTTCCATGCTTCATTACTCGCGAAATGCGAACTGGTAGCACTCGCATCCCAGCATGGCTTGATTTTGGTGCTCTTATGAATAAGTCGTTCTCATTCATGCGGCTTTGTCGATACCTTCAAAGGCCTACGACAAGGAGAATTGTCTGCATTTAACTTGTTTTTTCCATGGCCTACAAAATTGTAAACTGGATAAATTTTTGCACAAAAAATGATTATTTTTATAATATTGGTGCCTATTAATTGATTTTAGGATTGGGCATGAATTTACGTTCGCCATTCACTGATCATTGTATTGATCATCCATTGAGTGAAAAAGAAAAAAATGATTCACTTTTTATGGGCCGGTGAGCTTTTTGCTTCAGTGAAATCTATTTTTCAAATGCGTAGGAATAAGCCAAGCTCATTTTCACGTTTTTCAGAGTAATCATCATTGATATTTTTACATGAGCTGGCTCAAAACTCCCTATCCCCAACAAAGGCAATCTTGAGATCGCGAAGAGAAACGATTTGTTCTTGACTATAGAAAATGGAGAATCTATACTCAATGTGTGTTCCCCCACTGGGTATTACGCGCATAAAAACACAAATTATGCCCTAGTTATCTATAATATAAGCTCGATATGCATTGGTCAGATTCTTCACCCAAGTATAGTATCTTTCCTCGTTCTATTTGACTTAGCTTGTTGTTCATTTTGTCTGCTATTTTTTAGCATCTTTATGTTTGATTTAGAACCATCAGGCAGAGTGCATTCTTTCAACGATGTTTGTGATATACATGTTCCTCCCAGTACATAATAACACTTCTGAATAGGATTTCCAGGATAAATTTCAGTGTCGCCTCTAACACAAATTTCCTCTTGCTAAAGCACAAGCAACATCAACGATTTATTATTCTGAAATTTACCCTGAATAAGGTTTATATTGCAGAGATATGTCCCAAACTGAGGCGGACATGGATGATGCAGGATGTAATGAACATTTTAATTTCCGAATAGTGCGAGAACGCTTTCTGTGGGACATTTTCCGTGTAATAATTGCATGAACTCCTGTAATCTCACAATCATATAAGAAATAAACTGTCTAACTTACGTTCCGTTTGGGAATTCTGTCATCAGGCTGGAAATTTTATCTGCGGCGTAATGTCTGCGAGGTGACATGATTGCGGACAACTTGAAAAGCAATTTAGCGGCACGGAAGCTCTTGCGGTGAGCATGAAGGATAAGGAAAGTTTGGGGCCAGGCTTGCTTTATGCATATGGCGAAGGCAGCGGGAGTTTGAAGTATGCTGCATGTTTAGTGCCCTAGAGTTCAATAGCAATTTACTCAAACGCGTGGACATGCAGCGAAGCTTCGGATGGAAATCGTTTAGCTTTTATACACTGTGAATCACGGAGGATTGTCATTAAAAATTCTGAAAGCAATATCGGAGTACAGAAATAATTCAAATTTAGTTGTAAACGAAAGAATCGGTCACATTGATTTTGAGGCAAGCGTTCGTTATTAGCTTACTGCAGAAAACTTTTTTGACCTTTAGTTTTTGTCTAAAAACATGAGCCAATACACAAGCTTTTATGGTACGAAAATAATTTGGAAAGAAGAAAATAAATTTCCACACGCTCATGAATGGTGTAGAACACATCCAATTTGCTAACATGCAACCGTCAAGTTGTTCAGTGATTCAATTTTAGTTGAAACAAGTTTGTAGTCGAAACTTTAGATACTTAATTGCATTGTCAGAGTCATGAAAAAAACGCTGAAAATTATTTAAAATATTCATCTACTTATTTTTGGATTAAACAGTTTTTCGTTTGACTTTCTTCATTTTTGTTTCAATGGTACTTCATGATAGCCATTGACTTAAGTATATGGAGTTTATATCCTGAATTACGTGGAGGCAAGCGCAGGTCAGAGTTCATAAAGGCTAAAATAGAACATAACACTCAATTTTATACGTAATTCCAATCTAAAGTTTATCTTCCGAGCGATGAAAGTTTGTGAGTACGAAATATTTCGGTTCCGCTGTGTTCCTCACCTGCACTGTGAACTGTAACTTTTGAGCGTAGAGCTCCGCTATTTCTTCAGAACAGTTAAATAACGAGCGTCTGTCTACTCGTGGTGGGTCTTGACGAGAGGAGGTATGGTATATTAACACCTTCCCCGCGTATTGGCACACATGTGTACATACCATTCAGTAAATTGCTCATATACGTACCGGTATAAATCAATGGCATTTCATCAGTTTCGCGAACTTTTTAAAGAATAACTGTCATCATACGAGGTGGAATTTTTTCGTGCAATTGTATTTTCCACATTAATTAGAACGAACAAAAGTGTATTCGAGCAGAAAAGTCGATATACCAATTCTGATCCTAACAACCTAACCAAATCAACCGTTAACTGCCGCGAAAACGTGTTAAGGGAAGAAATGTTGGCATAGAATTGTATTTCCGACTGCACAACGCGTTTTTCTTCACCCGAGCAAGCTCTCCATAAGTGCAAGCGCTGTGAACGACGCAACTCAGGTGCAAGTATAAATTTTCCTCAGTATCTCGTCTCTCAGCGTTACGGAAACCATCATCCACACTCCACTGGGCAAGAAAAAAATCATTTCATGAGTTTGAAACCTAAATCAGCTTTCTTGCGCATTTGTGAGGAAGAAGGGCGATGTTCACAAACTGCTGTTTTGCTGCTCTGCCCTGGAGATGGTTCTGATGCGCACGGCGCACACGAGCCTCCCTGATCCGATCAGAGAAACAGCTCTTCGACTTTGCAGTAGCTTTCAAATTGTTTTCTCCCAAAGTGCATCGATTCCTTGATGCACATCGATCGGATTCCGGTCCAGGGGCCTAATACTTGAAATATTTCTTCGCTGAAGTTTAACTTCTCCGCCACAGTATGGATACACACTTTGAAGGATATTTCTATCAGTCCCGAAACTTTTGGCTCCTTCCGTAACTTCTGGCATTCTTTTGTGCTCATATTTATTAGGGAAGTGGGTAGCTCATAACTTCTGGTGTGCAGCGTCAAGCACAACATGCACACCCTGTTGCGACGGTGCTAGTCAATCAACGAACTTTCTACCTGATTTGAACTTGCTGTAATATGAGCACGAAATGAATTTAGTTTTATTTTGGATGTATGCGAGCGTGAAGCACGAGTCTTGTAGCTCCAAGCCAGAAGCTTTTTATTGGTTCCGCGAGTCGAACTGCCCGGCTGGATTGATCGCAGACGAGCCCTCGGTATCTGATCTCGGGGCGATTTTATGACGCCCCAAGATTTTACGTCGCAACGTTCCGCCAAATTTGACTGGGCTTCCGCGAAATTGAAATGTTTTCAGGATTTTGCTTTTCTTTTATTTGGATCATCTCTCGGGACTGCTTATGAGATTAAATATGTACTTCCTACTTCGTGCTTGAGCTTGATATTTTTTAAGCATTATCATAATTTACGAACGGGGTTGATTTTTTATTTGAAAGTTTGTTTTCTCTATGGAAAAACTTCTCGTTCCTTTTTTGGATAAATTATTGTGTAATACTAATCTATCTTTTATCCTTTCATTTTTTGGAAGAGATATGCACTAAGAAACCAAGTTCAGAGATTAGAAACAAAATTTCCTTGCTTCTTTTTTTTTTTGAGTTCAGCACCCTTAAAATCAGTAGTTCTGTAGTCATCCTTTCCACGTTTTTTGCCACACTGTTGTGATTGATAGCACATAAATTGCATCTCTTTTTCCAGGTTCCCATCTCACCTAACCACTTAAAACAGTTCCTGCAGAGTTCGGCGTTTTCCTTTACCTCTGTTGGAGAAGTAAATCAATATTGGTTAGTTTCAACGCTCGTGGGAATTTTTATCCTCAAACAAATTTTTCGTAATCACATTCATGTTGTTTCGTGTGCGAATTGACCTCAAAACTTTAGCTTAGCGTTCGGAGTGGGATCTCGAGTTTTTTGTCATTGTTACTGTTTTCAGAACAACATGTCATCTGAACTGGTAGCATTGAACGCTTGCGTTTCTATTACTGCCAAATTAAAAAAACTAATGCCTGCGAAGGTGAATAGGGAAGTGCGTTAAAAGACTTGGGCTTTTCTAAGGAGTGTACTGAATATCTTCGTGATCATCGTTATGTATTGGACTCCCGGCAAGAAAAGCAGCTGTTGTATACACACGTGGGAATCAGTGCTCCTAGGGGGAAGATGAGGTTCTGTTTAAAAATTAGGTAGATTTCCTTCCATTGAAATTAAATGGGTTTGTGGTTTGATAGACCTTTTTTTCGCTTGACTACTTTCTTGGAACACTGATTTTCTACCGCACCTATTACTTAGCACAGAATTATTTTTTCTCGAATTTTTATCGTGTTTCAAAAACTGGTCTCAATCGTTTTTTTCTTTGCGCGTGGTGTAGGGAAAAACATTGAGCATAAATTTCACATTCCCCTTATTCCATATTAAATTTTGCCTTCCTCCCTCATTATGGAAACTCCTTTGTTGTTGTTAGAGGCTTAAACTTAAGCACACATTTATATTCTTGTATAATATATAATTTTTGCGTCTATGAAGCATAAAACATTAACATTTCATGCAGTCAACTTTCTCCGAATCTTTGTTAATGCTTATTTCTTTTTTATTCATCGTTTTTAAAGTACCCAAAATCCAAACGCGCTTTCGTTTTTTATCGTAATGTATCCAGAACTAAATTTACACATTTTGTTCGTAGTTTAGCGAACGTCAATTTTAATGGTGACACATAATGCGCAAAGAATATCAAAAGAAAGTTGGTCGAAAGCTATCCTGAATTTCTGACGATGTGGAAGATGGAATGCCTCGATCGTCAATCATACACAGTCACCCGAAGCGTGGTAAGGCTTCATTTTAAGTTGAGCACGAATGTTTCGTAGAGCATTCAACAAAATGAACAGCGTATCGATTGTATCGTACAAGACGAGACAACATTTATCAGTTCAATTTGAATGTATAATTCGGAAAACAGGCCATATAATGTCGATCACGCGACAACTTTTTGTTGAGATACTAGTGATATTTTTTGTTTGACTCTATTAAACCCATGACGATAGTTCTAAATCACGTGTCCTCTAGCCTTGAGGCTATTCTTGCAATGACTGTCGACAATATACAACCATTCCATGCGATCACCGGACGAACATGATTGTAATGGTAAAAAAGCTGCAGTACGGTCGCTTCCATCATCTGTCATCTTAGAATTATAGACCTAACAAATGTTACGCAAAAAGAGTCCCTTCTGATTTCTGACTTTTTGACGCATTGCTCTAGAATGAAAGCACTATTTCAACCGATTCCTCGTATTTATTATTCACTTTTACTCGGCAGAACTGAGTACACACGTTTTCATCCTGTGTGTTCCTTTTTAGTCATCAACAAACACACTGGTGTAAAACTTGACTTTCAAAATCCTTTTACTGACGTGTATTCTCATCGATTTTGAGTAGTACTCATGGGATAGTTATCTTAGTGAGTCAATATGTAGTTTATAAAGAGATGAGTTAGCTCGTTTTTACCAACAAAGGCGCTTTGTGAATAAAAAGTTGACCACCAAACTGGGACAAATAATCGATTTGAACTTTCCAAAATCAGAATGCCAGTACACTAGGAAACAAGGTTTATAAATTTGATTGAAATGGAATATTTTTCTCTCGAAAACACATCTGCTTGGATATTTATTACAATTAAATTTCAAACACTCAGTGCTCCAGTATACTGCTCCAGATATGTGTTCGTTAGCAAGCATAAAAGATGACGAACAATTAAATTTAGCCTTCGCTTTAACAGTGTGTACAATGACGCAACGTTGATTGTGCCATAGTGTGAAAGATGCGTTATGCGTCCTTGCATAGATTTCTCGTCTTGGGTGAGGTACATATTCCCTATCACTATTGTACGTGAAACACGGGTAAAGCGAAAACTGCACTTCAATTTTCATTTTTATTTCGCATGTAGTATAACTTTATGTAATATGTTATTCAGCAATGGGGAAAATCATTCCACGAAAAAAGATTTTTCTTTTCTTCCTATAATTCTACTCGTGATTCCCTGTAAATAACTTCTTATCTTACTTCACGACTTTTTATGTGGTTCACTAATTTTCCAGGTGAACATTTCGTGGCTAACATGTGCATATTTGATATGGTGTCAACCACTACTCGACTAATACAACTTTCTATCATCACGTAAATTTGAACTGAATAAAGAACTGATTTCATTGCAAAACTTTTCATTTGTCAATGCGTTTTATATGACGTACAAATTGCGACTGAAGGATTGACCCACTGGCCAGGTTACTCCACGTTAAAGGTTGTTTTTTTGACAGTTTTTCAACGACACTCTCCGTGAAATCGGTTTTAAACAAATGATACTCCAACCTAGAGTTAAAATGTTCATTGATTGAACAACTTCACTCGAACTCCAGTTGTGGATGAAGAATGAACGAATAGTGTCAGTTTGAACGTTTGAATGATATCGTTATGATAGGAAATTTTACGTATTTAATGTGCATAGGTTATTTTTCGCTCAAAATAAGATGATTAAGGTCAATAATTGCGATAACATTTTACTTTCGTCCTAATATTTGTACATCATTTATGGTTAAGTAAGTCTCGAGTCACTAAAGTTGAACATCTGAAAAACAATTTATTATGCGCTTTACATAGTTTTCGTTGATGAGGCATGCAGTCGGCTTTACATTTTTTTCTGGTAACTTAAATTAAATGCATTTCATTTCCCGAATTTGCTCAAAATGCTGGAGGCTATTGTGACGTAAAATATTTATTTGTTGCGTGGACAACTATTGCATCAGCATTGCTTTTTCGTAAGGGAACATCAAATCGTCTTTAAGAATTTGCATGTTTGCTTCGAACGTATTAACTTATATTTTCAATCAAACCTCAATTGTGTGATTTGCCAACAACACTTCTATCAACCGAAGAGTATTTTTATCTGCAATTATTAACCCTCAACATTGCAGCTAAACTAGGAGTCAATGTACTGGAGCGAATGCATCATTAAGATACATATCGGAATTTCTGTCGCTTGCGTGGACCCCACGCGTCAATCTGTGGTCTGGTCTTCAATACATGCTGTGCTCGCCAGTCCAACGCCGAGCTTACCATTAATAAGAGAGTGATGGCAATAACGTCCGGGCGCCACCTACCGGCGACAATTCGGATGGCAAAGTTGCCTCGTTCATTTTGGAAAGGCGGATGTTAGTGAGGTCCCTCCAATGATAAGTGGCTCTTCTTCTTGGCCACTTTCCCGCGCTGCCGCGACACCCGCCACTACTTTCAGCTTTACAAAATTCCACAAGAAGCTCCGCAGTCCACCGGACTTTGGCTTCTCGAGCATGCATCTATGTTTGTCAGCGTGTCGTGCTAATCTCTTGGAAAAATTTGTAGTGTTTTTTTTTAAGCTGTCTCTTCAAAAACTTTTCTGCCTGGTGCATTTATGCTAGGCTGCACAATTCACTTGGCGTTGAATTTAAATTATTACAGTTCTTATGAAATAAAAATTAAATCATTTTTGATGTTGAAAAAATCTGCTGTTGACAGTACACCCGCGGAAAGACGATGTGATCTTGAATACATTTCCGGATTAATTTTATAATAGAATATATAAATGAAATTGATTTGTATAAACTTTTGTAAATATTAATACTGCCCAGTTCGCATAGTACCCTCCCACCAGAAAATAGGATCTACAATGCTTTAAGAGCATTACAGAAACTGAGAGCGTACGAAGTCATGCGAATAGATTTTGATTACTCTGAACCTCAGCAGGTTACAGCTTCATAGCATTATCGGTTTTCGACAGCTAGCTCGTTCCTCCGTGCAATTATTGATGTAATCATCTCGTCGGTAATCTATTCGACCATGGATGAGAAACCACGTTAATTTTCGCATGATTTCCTGGTGAAATTTATTCTCGGCACCAATTCAAGTCCGCGCATTACTCTGTATGATAAATATTTCCCCACTTCAATGCTTCAACTCGTTTTCAAATCAAATAAGAATATCCCACAACCATCATGAGCGGCCGACGACTGACTGATCTATTCACCAATCATCCAATTGAACAATTCTCCTAATTTCGAGCCTTAAATTCCCAACTGACGCCGCAATACCGGGAATCAGGCCTCCAAAATATCGCTTGATTTTTTTCGGTAGGTGTGCACGAGCCTTTCCAGCGGCTAACTCCAATCAGAGGAGTGATTAAAATATGACAATGGTGATGGACACCCAGCAGCGGAGCTCTATTTTGCAGCACCGAAATTCCAGGTGCCCTTGATCACAGCAACATGCATTTGAAATTTACGGTATTACACGTTGAGCGGAAGCTTGTTATTCGTATGCAAATTCCGAACCAGAACTGATGATTTGTTTGGGCCGAATTTCGACGCATTGATCCTATCAATGCCTAGCTCATATGCACTGAAGAGCTCTAGCCTAACAGGGATGGATGTTCCCAGCGATAGGAAATCACTTGCGCGGGTGTGATTTAAAATAATTTTTCCATTTTAAGGGGTTAAAATACATATCTGATGTACAGGACGCGCCAAACGATCCGGTTCATTGATGTCTAATTTAATACTGAGATATAAGCTATTACTTTAAACAATTTAAACAATTTTAAACAATTTATTTACCACAGGTGTTACAGAGGTAGAATGTTTCTTAAGTCTAGAACAATGGTCAAATTTGCGTATAGCTACCTGTGGGCCCGAACAAGTTCAGCGACTTCTAGGGAATCCTACCATTACGTTATTCTAAGGTGTACAATAAAGTTTAACCTAATTCACATAATCTAGTTTCGCATTTGACTGATCAATGAGATAATTAACTCGAAATTTGATGCTTCATTTTACAATATAGGTCATATGGACTACATTTAAAAGTATATTCGATAAACGATTTAAAAACAGACTGAAGATCGGCGATGTTAACCATGGCAAATTAGATTATTAGGATCAGACATGTAGGAGGCAAGATTTGACTTGGTGATCTTACACGACTAGTATTCTGATAGGATATGAGACTCAAGATTTCTTTTGAATACTTTGTAAGAATTACTTTCACGGACCTCCTCAGGTATTGAGTTCCAATTTTTAGTTCCAACGAAGAGGATACTGTGTTACGACCATGCCTTTGAATAATAAGGAAGCATGAATTTATATGATAATTTACATGAATTTGATAACCTTATGTCAACTCGAACATGAGTGCAGCGGAAATTTACGAAACACGACTGCTCTTGTATGTGTCTGGGTCACTCGCTCTCCACAACAACGCTCCCTCACACATTGCCTGTGCCGGGACTTAAAAAATGCAGAAGTACGGTCAGAAAGTAATTTCTTATGCGCATTACAATTTTGATGTGAGTCTAACAGACTTTGAAATGTTCACAAGGTTTATGCAACCCATGCGAAGTAGTCGTCATTCATATCTTGAAGAGCTTCTGCCACCGTTATTTGAGCTATTCGTCTCATGAGCAGAGATGGCTGATGAGATGGAGTTGCAATGCTCCCTACATGTTTGAACGCGCTAATTCAGGAGCTCAGAAATTATAACGTGAAAAATATCTGTTAAAAAATAAATATGAGGAAGAAAATCATTGTGGTCATTATTTGGAAAGTGTCTCGCATGACAAAAACTTTTTTAATAACCTAGATAAGATACGGAGAATGAAATTCAAAAATAATTCATGTGGTTTCCAATGCAAAAGTAATTGCTATTGGGCCATATTCATCTTCAACTTTTTTGGAGCGTATTCTTATCAAATCACGAGAATGTAGAGATTTATGTTCTATATTACATGCAAACCTAAAGCCGTTTAGTGCAAACACGCCTTCGCTGTGCATTTGCCCAAACCCATTGAGATAACGAGTGGAAAAACACAAACCGCCGTTTCAGCTCACTGATATACAGCACCAAGCATAATTGTGTTAATTTTTGTTTTCTAAACGTAATTCGTCTTGTACATTTCAGATCGATCACAAATTTTGAAATCATGTGAGGAATGCCAGTGAAGATTATCTGTAGCGCTGGACTTGGACCTCAAGAAGAGTTTCAGAATCGTATGTATCTCAGGTTTTTCAAAATAGCTCATTGGAATCCCCATTTTTTGCACTCGTTTTCTCGATTTTTTTTGGGTGGATGTTTTTTTATTTTTTTGGAATACACCTTTCAGGTTTTCGGGCAAATCATTAGAGTGAAGAATATTTTTTAACTGAAAGAGAAACTTATCGCACGGTAGAATAGCTTAAATATTTTCGACTTATCTGGTAAGGTAGTTTGAACTGATCAATTCCTACTGTTTCAGAGTTCGTAATATGTGTTTATTCGCATGGTGGAATAATGCTGACCCGGGCAGGGTACGAGTGATTGACCACTTGGTCAATCAAAACATATGGTGCCTGCCTAAAACAATTAAGGGTTCTTCATATTGGACAGGGAACGTAAAAATGATGATCTGATATGCTTAAAATTGATCAATTCACACAGTTAGAAGACGTTTACGTAAGACACATTTTTGGAGTAAACATCTTTGGTAACTAACGATCTATATGATCGATGCATTCGTGTAAAATGGACCATAAGAGCACATTGAGCGATCGGGTGCTGAATGTAGTCTGGAGCAACAAATCAAAGTATTTTATAATTTGATGTATATATACTGGATAAAGTTTGCCAGGTGTCCAGCTGTTGCTAGGTTTGAACTAAAATGCCTAACCCCTAATATAAAGTGTGGCACAGGCAGAGTTTCCATGTCTTGGCGTCTTCCAGGGTTGTGGGGATAGACCCTCTACGTCGTGTGCTAGGCATAATAGGCTGCCACCAGTTTCAAGAATTTCGAGTCTCAAGAATTTTTTACATGAGCCACACTCGCGCTGGAGACTAACTGAAAACAACCCATGTGAAGTTAAAAATTGGCAGAAATTTCGTTATTCGGGAAAATCTAAATCGCCCTTCACGCTGGCGGTGAGATTGATCCTGCGTTATCATCTTAACACTTAGAACTTGTCAATTTGCACTCCGAACTGAATATAATTTAGCTAATTTATGCAGAACGTGAAAATAAGAAATAAGACTGCCCTTTCAAAATATAAGAATAAAGTTGTACCAACTCTACGTGGTGTGGAAGTAAATACCGCCTACGGTTATAGCCAGCCTGATGGACTTCAAGCCTTGCCGTGAGCGAGCAGTGACTGACGCAGATGCTTTGCTGGAAAATATAGAGTACCAAACCCTTTACTTTTATGTTGTTTCTAGTTGCTAGCTGATTTTTTAGGTGATCTTTATTATTCAATGTTTGTTACTGAACGATATACTCAAGAACTGTCTTCAAAAACGTTCTTGTGTGTAGTTTCTTCATTATTATTCTACTAGCTAAAAGTTCACTTTCTGTCACCCTATTTGAACAGTTAGCATCGATGTGGAATGTTTATTTCAAGTTACGTTTAAGACAAAAAATCAGTTGCTCGTGAGTGTTTATTCTGTTCTACTTTTTAGCTATTTTCTCACTCGTCTCGATGCAACCAGTCTTCTCTGGAGCCTACTTTTACCTTGATCTGTCTCTGATCACGAAATGTCTTACTTTTTGTTCCAGTTTTGCTAAATTTCGTAACCCTCTCCCTCAGGGGGATACATCTGTTGTATCTCTGTGAATTTGCGTTCCCAGGGGATTATGTGAGGTCCCGAGCTAAAGGTTAGGTAAGCCTTTTCGTTTAAATAGAATTGGTTTTTTGTTTTGTTACGGTTCCTTTTTTTCGGTTCACTGCTATCCTGTTTTTCAGCACCTTCTATTTTCTTCAACTTTTTTCTTGTTTCATGAACGTCTATCTTAGCGTTGTTTTATGCACCTTGTACGTAAATTGCGCGTTCCCTTAACTCCATACTAAATGGTGCCTTCATATTTCCTCTCTTTGAACATCTTTGTTGTAGTAATGGGAGGCTGAAACCGTCTTGTAATCAATCAATTTCGTAACTTAAATATTGTATATTCATTTATTTTGCAGTACAATTCTTTCACAATCTCTGAAAATCCGATCATATTTACGCAAAAGAAGATACGTTTCATTGCACCATTTGTATTCGTACACTGAATGCCTGACCTCTGCTTGATGTCGTTTCTGCTCGAATGCTCGTACGTACGTACACGAGAAACAGAGAACGCACCATATTTCATGCGGTAGTACATTCTATCTTGCCCAACGTGATGGTAATGTATGTGCAATTATGAATTAGTGATGGTCACATTTTATGGCTCAAGCCTGGAGTCATTTTTGTTCTTTCGTGACTTCGCAATCCATTGTGCTACGAATTTGGAACCTCCTTTATCTTTTTTTTCGCGAGAAGACCAAATTTTAGATCTCCGAGACGGCAGGAGTTTTGGGTAAGTTATGCTCTTGAATGACATTGTTCGTCTGGATGTGCGTGAGCTTCAGGCCGGTGAGAAATACACTGAATAAATCTCCAAAAATTTTATTGCGAGAGTACCTAATCATTTCCGGATCTAGAATAGTAAATTAAAAGTAAGGCCGTTTTGCGCATTCATTTTTCACGGTGGTACACAACTGCTCTTAGAGAAAGGAAGTTGTTTTTCTAGAATCGCGTTTTGACCATTTTTTTTCTATATGCGATTGCGGTTTTCAGAAACCACGGTTTTCTATGAGAATCTTGTAGACTTAATTACAATCCTAACTAATGATTCTTGATATACTTTTCACATCAAGCTTCACAATTCGGGGCTTATCTTACTTTAGACATTCATAGTTCGTAATTTCGCAGCTTCGGATCATTTATACGCAACACCATACAGACATCAACTTCTCTGTTTACGCCATGCATTTTTTTAACACGCAACACCATACAGACATCACCTTTTGTGTTTACGCAAAGCATTTGTTAATACGCAACACCATACAGACATCAACTTTTCTGTTTACGCAATGCATTTTGTTAGGAAGGCTAATGTCGCATGTTTGTTGTTGTCGAGCGAAGTATAATTCTGTGTCCTGAGTTTGACCATCAATCTTAAATAGACTACTTTCAAATTATAGCCTCGCTTAGTAATTTTTCTTCGGAGGGTTCTTCGGAGCATTGTTGTGAGGCTCAAACATTGAAGTGTTGCAGAATGTACTGGCTTGATCGAGAGCGAGGTTACTGTGAGTTCAAGCGTCACAAATTCTTAATGGTGTTTTGATGAGCCAAATGGACTTTTGAAGACCATCTCGGTCTCTGGGAGCCGTAAAACGCTCGCACTTCACGGGCAGTTTTAAAAGTCCCAAAATGCCCTGGCACACGCTGTAGAAAACATCCTCTCGATTTGGAATTGAAGCTCCCAATGCGAATTTCATCGCAACGCAGCTCACTGCTGCAGTCGAACATAAACACAGGCTTGTGTGTTTTGCTTTCCTCATTCGAGTTCAATACCTTTGGTATAGACCGATGAGAAAGCAATCCCACAAATTCTGCAAAGCAAATGCAGTACGGCCTCAGGTTTGCGCTCAAAACAGTTCTTGCTCTCTCACTTGTTTTCCAACTTGCGCAGAACAACAGATGCCGCCCTTGCTCCAGCCTCTCTAGGCCTTTGTTGTCTCTGAGATACTTCAGCCAAAAACTTGTTTCTACCAAAGTCGAAATGCTCGTATCTACGATACGTGTGTTGAAAAATGTTTACCGTTACTTTTGGTGAACGCGATCTCTTAGATCTGTTTCTTTGACACAACAGGTATTTTCTATGATGTAACCTCGTTCTAAAAGTATTTGGTAGTGTAATTAAATTTTGCTCATTTCCACTTAACCTGATATTGAACCTGTCAGAAGTTCTGAAATAGGGTAACGTTTGAAGTCCTATTGAAAATTGTTATTCCATGAAAAATGGGTTACTGTCCATCACAGCTTTGAAAATTTGCTTGAATATATTGTCACTAAATTACAACCTCAGCTGATGCTGTAATTATGTATTAATACAAGAATATTATTAACTGACTACACACAATTTGTACCATGGGAAAAACGTTATTTTACATTCAAATTAAACTGCATTCATTCAAAAATTTCAACTCTTTCGTAGAAGTTCATGATAGAAATGGCACAAACACGGAACTTCAAAATTCCATCTTTCTGGTGTTATTTGAAAAAAAGTTCTCATCACGAACCGGAGTCTAGACTTGAACGAACAATCAAATTGCCAAACCTTTATTTCAATGCCGTTTTCGTTGGTGACGTCACATAATCCATCCTGCAGAACAGACAGTAGAGCCAAACACGTGCGCTGTATGCGCAGTTGCTACTACGTCTTTAATCTCCAAGCGAGCAACTACGCTGTACTGCGAGTGTTTGAGCTGGTATTTTTGCGCCGCCCAGAGGCAAAGTTTGGTCATTGACTTCGGAGGAGGCCGGAAGGGGTTTCACTCAAAAAATATAGTGAGTGAAAATATTTAGGATCTTACAGAAAGGCGCCCTGGCATTATTCGGAATCTTTGCAGAGGTCTTTGATGCGCGGCGTCTGAAAATTTAATATAATACATTCGGGTGGTCGTTTGAAGTGAAGGCCTCAGCTGAAGAGAGCGCGATTCCTTTTATATTTTGCGAGGGAAATTATTTTCCAGCTTCAACTTTGCATTACAGCGCAGTTGAGTGCGGCCTCACTGCTTGAAGTCCAGAAAATAAATTAAAGGCATAAAATTATCAGAGAAAGTAATTTACGCAGAAATTTGTTTGAAGCATCTTTTTAATTTCTGAAAAAATGTTTAAATGAAGTTATGATCAAAGCTTTAAACTTCACAATACGGTGCAGGATTTTTATATTTGAACGCTTGCATTTTCTCACAGCCTCACTACTCGATAAAATTGAATCTATTTCTGCGTAGTTTTGCGAAACGGCATATTTGGTCACTGCAACTCTATAGATAGGGCTTCGGGATATATACTTTCATGGCAATTTGCTTCTCCTAAGTTTTTTTGCATGCTTTCTTCCTTTTTTCCCCCACTCGGTGTTTATATGCGCAGGGGTATCTTGTGTGGGAACACACTTTGTGCATAGATTCCTCGTTTCCCTCAGTTCATACTGAATGGTCCCTCTTCTTCGCTCTTTTGAGGTCGTCTATGTTAAAGCTAGGGAGTCTTCAACTGATAAGACAATATTTCATGTAGTTTTTCCAGTGTAAGTTACAGTTATTGAGAACGGTCATTGGAGGAAAAAATAATAATAATAATAATAATAATAATAATGATAATAAAAATAACAATAATAATAATAATATTAATAATAATAATAGAGGGTGCTCTCAAGGGAGTTACGAAAAAGCGTGAAGTAATTTCGGGTAAATCATAGAATGATTTAAAAATTCAAGGTACGGCGTAAAAGGATTCAAGAAATAAATATCTTAATTCAACGTCATTGCTTTAAAGTTGACTTTTCTCGTCGAAAATTGTTTTGTCGATAAGACATTTTACTGTAGTTTTATGCAAAGATATTTGAAGAAAATAATTTATATTTGCGTTAGGCCCTTGCTTAAGATCAGTATTTCTGTATTGATTGTTATAACTTTGTTCCGCCCTGCGTAGAATATGTGTAACAATGCGTCATCCTCAAAAGTTCGTTACAGGTCAAAATAATTAATAATAAGTAACATTAAAATATTTTACTTATGTGAACGATGCTGGATTAATTTCCCCTTAAGTGTTTTTAAAAGCCGCAAGTGTACGATGTTACGTAAAAAATACTATTCGAGTTATGTGTATACTAACATAGCACTTCGTCAGAGGGAATTCAAAAACTGTGTAATATAGTTTGTAATTCCCTTGAGGGCACCACACATTTTACACTTGAAGTTTCGCAGTCGCGGCGGGCGTGAAATGGATAACTGTAATTAAACTGGTCCATTTACTCGGCCGTGGTATAAGAATTTAACGGAATATCAGGGTGAGCGTGGGCCATAGCTCCCAACGATGCTCGGCTTGGTTGGATTTAGTTCATGACCAGTACACAGGAATATTATACGCTGGTTTGCTCCTTGGGCTTGATTTACCTAATAAAATGAATTCAAGAACATAACATTATTCGAAATTCTGTCAGAATATCTGTATGGGATACCTTAACGCTTATCAAGCTTATT
Organism: Platorchestia sp. MABIK; assembly: GCA_014220935.1. Classification (NCBI taxonomy): domain Eukaryota; kingdom Metazoa; phylum Arthropoda; class Malacostraca; order Amphipoda; family Talitridae; genus Platorchestia; species Platorchestia sp. MABIK. The sequence goes on along the minus strand of JACJUY010001715.1, from coordinate 81,200 downwards.
TTGGGCCTCTACTGTACATTTTTGCCTTGCCATGTATGCTGGGGGAAATAATTAGGAAAATACGTTGAATCCACAAGTCAAATTTTATTGGATGGGCAGCAGCATGATGATCTTTTGATTGCTAAAATGCTGCTATGAAATAGAAGTCTATTGTGGGTTTTAGAGAATGGCTTTAAACGTTCCATCCATCTCATTACGTTCTAGGATTTGAGCCTGTCACTCTTTTACCATGACATTGCATCTTGTGAAGTTCTGACGCTGCATGTAAGATTGAACATTTTGAGCTAGCTACCAACGTACGAAAACTCTGATGCTTCAACTTAACTCTCACTGCTAATAAATTTCTCTTTCTTAGTGAAGCTCTTCAGTAAGGTAAAAATCATGTTTTCAAAATCGTCGTGATGCGGAAAACTAAGCTTGATTTAAAAGTCGCAATTTAACTAATAAGAACAAAAGCTCCTCTTTATGTCTTCGTAATCTGTACGTAAGAAGCCTGGGTGCAGAGCGACTACTTTTTGCTCGGCCGAGTGTCCTCCAAACATTATCAGTTAACTCGCTTTTTCTATTTGATCCTCTTCGAAAATTTATCAGGGCATTGAATCTATTTTCGAACATCTTCAGTGAAGTACAAGGTTTCTATGAAGTGTTTCTCTTATAAATAAAATAGATTACTTTAAATTAACTGGAAACATGGCCGTACAACTTTCACATTCCATTGAACCATTGGTAAAGTTTCCCTTGTTTTCCTATAATTAAAATTGTGATCACTGAATCCGCCAGCTAAATCTAAAATACGAGTAGTAAAAATGCTCTCAAAGCTGAATGAAACAAAATTTGCGTTACGGTTCTACGAAATGAAGTCCTCTGTTGTAGTCCAACGCAAGTTGAAAAATTACTTACATCGAGATGTTAAAAGCTTTTAAGATTTGTGAAAAAGTTTTACGGAGACTGGAAGTGTTGCAGACCATAAGCGAAGTTGCAGGGTCAGTGTGAGGGATGCGTCCACGTGGATGTGTCCGTTGATGCTGCGCGCGGAGCCTTCCAACGTAGTCCTGGAAAATCTGTTTGTCGATCATCGATCAAACTGAGAATGCCTCAGTGGGTAGAGCGTTGCACAAACGCATACGCCTGCAGACATACTAAGATTCTCTTGTTCAAGAATCAAAGCCAAATGACAGATTCCAACGACATTTGCTACTGAGATTTTTATTTACGTTGATGAAGACAATGAATAAAAAGAAGAACTAGAGTAAAAATGAACATAACGTTTATTGCATACGTTTCAGAATTAATAAAATTCCATCATCGGTGCTGAAACAGGAGAAAAAAATAAAACTTTAAGATTTAAGACTTTAAGAAAACTTTTTAATCCTGTTTCAGCACTGATGATGGAATTTTAATAATTCCGAAACGTATGCAATAAACGTAATGTTTATTTTTACTCTGGTTCTTCTTTCTATTCTACGAGTAAGATTCTCTACGAATCGTCCTATTGGAAGTATGAAGACAATGATTATCTTACGCTTGTCGCTTTTTTTGCTGAAGCTGCTTATCATGCGTGTAGCAAGGTTAATAGACATAACGTTCTCATTTGAGGATCAGATGCCCACATGTGGTGATTGGACATGAAAGCGACAGCCGTAAAGGGAATGTTGGGTGTAGTTTAACGCACAACACGGGTATTGTTTTTTCTATTTTTTGCTGAACCAACCATTTCATTAATCGTTAATCTGGACATTCTGCAGTTTTATGCTGCTCCTTAATTGGAAGAGCACAATCCAAGGGTACATCCTGTTTCAAAAACAAGGGGCACCTCCGAACTGGAGCGTGTTTTTTTTTGTAACTTTCTAGATGCAACCTTCCCGATTAAGAGATGGTCCAACATGATTGCCACCATGGGCAGTGACATTGATCCTTTTTATTTTTTCATATAAGTTCATTGCGAAGATGAAGTGTACAGAGAACTCGTATCGAATATTGAGTCCTTAAAAGCAAAGATAAGAGCAGAACTTTAGCCTCGGTCACAACGGAGATGGCGGATAATGACTGGCACGACGTTGTATTTCGTTCGGACTTACTGCGCCAGCAAACGGCACACATGTTGAAATTGTGAGCAATGTGAGAAACCTTCATTCATTGCTATTGACATCGAATAAAACCTTAGTCCTCTACCTAGTAGTGTCTGTTTGTATAAATGGTTTGAAACTGAGAAAGTCTTAATGGACACCCTGGGCATCTTCCAGTTTTTGTCTCAATGTCTTATTTGTGAGCATGTTTTGCGTTGTGCCGGATTGAAAGCAATAATTTGTATTCCATCTTTTTTTCCATTAATACTTTGTCTTTATTCTTATTGTGCTTTTTTTTCGGTCGCAAAAATTGCATACAGAATGCGTGGCTCATATATGTATCATGTTATTGTTGACAACAAATATGAAATACGTACAGAGAAATGCTTTTAAAAAAATTCATACCTACGAAGCTATAAGCATTATTGATTTGTTTGTCTATTTAACGTTTTGAATTTTGTAGGCTACACAACGCATTTCATAGCATTATAATTTCGTAAATGAATAAAATTGTGCTACGCAGCTCTGTTTCATAACTGCTCAGTAATTTCCCAAAGCTTTCACCTATCTTCATTTTCATAACACCCTTCGAAACTATGAAGGCAGACCAAGGCAATCTAACGAAGTGGACTCCGTTTTGGCAGTTCTTGTTAGGTTTCATGAAGCAGGTTCCTTGTCGTCCAGTGCTTACACGATCACCTATCAGGCGTATATGAAAGAAACTTTGTCCTGCTGATGCCTTCGTGCCGAGGTGCCAGAGCTGTTAAGTCCGTAATAAGCAACTTTGCAACGGCCAGCGCTGCGTCTCTGCTAGCAAGACCCCCCTCACATGCGCCTCTCTTTCCTTCACGTTACATTGTTTGCTTCACGTGAGCACGCGAGGGCCGAGTGGGCGCAAAGCTCCGTGCTGTCGCCTGCTGCTCGATTTGCCCGCATCGTGTCAAGCACACATTGCGTTTAGCCCGCTTTGTGTCAAGCACACATTACGTTTTGCCCACTTTGTGTAAAGCTCACATTGCGTTTTGCCCGCATTATGTCAAGCTCACATTGCGTTTTGCCCACATTGTGTCAAGCTCACATTGTGTCAAGCTCACATTGCGTTTTGCCCACATTGTGTCAAGCTCACATTGCGTTTTGCCCACATTGTGTCAAGCTCACATTGTGTCAAGCTCACATTGCGTTTTGCCCACATTGTGTCAAGCTCGCATTGCGTTTTGCCCACATTGTGTCAAGCTCACATTGCGTTTTGCCCGCTTTGTGTAAAGCTCACATTGCGTTTTGCCCGCTTTGTGTAAAGCTCACATTGCGTTTTGCACGCTTTGTGTAAAGCTCACATTGCGTTTTGCCCGCATTGTGTGAAGCTCACATTGCGTTTTGCCCGCATTGTGTGATGCTCACATTGCGTTTTGCCCGCATTATGTCAAGCTCACATTGCGTTTTGCCCGCTTTGTGTAAAGCTCACATTGCGTTTTGCCCGCATTGTGTCAAGCTCACATTGCGTTTTGCCCGCATTGTGTCAAGCTCACATTGCGTTTTGCCCGCATTGTGTCAAGCTCACATTGCGTTTTGCAGGTTTTTCGTACGAGTTTCACAGTTGAATTTTTTCCACGGGATGTAGAAATGACGTCGATAATGTGTTGGTATGTTCAACATTCATTTAAAATACGTGCCAGCTGCGAGTGAGAGCTCACTGCACAGTGGCAGATTACGTACACTAGATCCCCGCATACGCGCGAGTCTCGCATCATTCGAATGTTTTCTGTTGTAAGAAAGCTTGCTAATTAACGTATCGGTACCACTTGCCAGTGGGGAGTGCTTCAATAGGATCGAGTGGGGCTGCAGACGCGTCGGTCGCATCATGTTTCAGGAAGTTTTTCTGATGTAAGTACAACGCATTTGAAGCTAGTACAGTATGGTCAATCTAAATTCAATTGATGATTTCCGTTGTTTCGTAGAAAAAATTTGGCTTTCTTTTATCACCAACGAGACTACATAATGCCTATTTATCTCAAAGGAAAACTAGATTTTTGCAGAAAGAAATTGCTCAAACTCGTACGGTAGATCAATCACACTCACCAACATGAATAAAAAGCAATGCTGGGCTCAAGACGTCTGTCGCAATTTCTGCAGCTGTACGGACGCTTGCCATATAATTAAGAGAGGTCCTTGAAACCCCCCTGGTCTCGACGACTGCTGCTCCCATCTCGGCTCATCGAAAAAACAACCTGCACCGAGAATCGTGGCTGGATGTGAACCGGTCGTGACTTCTCCGGTGGACGGGTCTTGCCGAGAGCGAGGCTCTGCATACTTGCAATAGCCTCAAAACAAAATCCCTACTTCTTTCATCGTGATCCAACTAATCCTCGCCGTAGATATTTTTGCTCTTGATTATCGTTGTAACTCTCATGGACCAATGTCCAGTTTTTGTCAGAAATATCAGCGATTTTCCGGCCGAATAGTTCTTGCCTGTCCTAGAAGGGAATTATGTTCTCTGATTTATTAGCTTCCACGTAAATTGATGATCAATACTTCGATGATCTTACACAATGTTTCCTCGCGTGTTTGCGGAAAATTCAACAGAAGAATGCTAGTAAGATGTCGGTTCATGCTCTTCAAACGATGGGTCGTTAATTATATCGTTTGTTATTGTCTGAACAATTTTATTTACGGAAATCATAGTTATTAAAACCCGAGGGAGGGATTAAACAGTCCTATGCTAAAACTATTTTAATAAGCCTTCATTTTAATGCTCAGAATAGAGAGTAAATTGAAGACAATTCTTGTAAAATCTTTAAACTAAAGTTCATGTCTAAATGCGTTGAAGAAATTCATGCATACACTTTCAAATTTCAAGTATTGTTACCTCTACGTACGTACTCCAGCAGTATTCCGATGTACTTCCCTGGCTTAGGATCCGTTCAGATCCTAAAGCCCTCAACTCTGCCCCCGGCATTCTATTGAAGTATAACTTGTTCCGCTAAAAGGTGCTCTCATCAGCATATAGACGAAGCCAATTCTCGGGTATCCAAAGCTGCCAAAAATCGTATAATTTTCAGCCGCTGAATCGATTAAGAACTATTAGGTAGCAGATGAGTTCTCTTTTGCAGTTGATAATGAGAAAATTACTCCTCTTGTAAAGTTTCATGAAAGGAGACTCGAAGCTTGTGAAGTATGGAGAGCTCTCAGCTTCAAAGGACAGTGTGGTGTTTGAGGACAAGAACGGAAGGTTATCAGAGTACCGAGCACAAAATTGGGAGGGTAAGACTTAGCCGTGGATCCTTTGAAGAGAATCTCAACATTGTCAATGGCTCGAAAAATGACGGAATAGCTCTTCACTCACTCCCCATCCAAGAGATGATGGCGACTTGCCAATGACTTCTTTCAGTGGCGTGCTTCATCCTGAGGCTGACTTGTACCTCGGGGGGCAATTTTGCCCTTCTGAATGCTTGCTCTCAATGCAACATTGTGGTTGAAATCTGTCTTCCCTCTAGCAAAGGTAAGAATTCCACATTTCACGGAATAACTTCATAACTTCCTCATAACTTGACAGAATATTCGGCTGCAATCTGTAGAATGAATAAACTAGTAACGGGTCGAACCCTCATTGACATGTATATTTTTGAGCATGAAAATGTAATATTTCTTACGGTAATGAAAGATGCAAGATTTAACTGCATAAATTAGTAACCAGTGAAACACAGGGAACTTTTTCTGAGATGTGTGCGAATAAAGTTGATATGAGTGTTAAAGAAATAACTTTGTACATGATTATTGGTAATGAGGACCTACTTACCCTGAAGAAATTGAAAACAAGGTTCACAAATAATAAATTTTAGTGATACCAAGAAATAAGAAATCGAATGAAAGCTTACAAAAAGCGAGTGAAATGAATGCTTCACAATATGACAAAATAACTCGGAGTATTTTAAGTACGTTGTGCAACTCGGTATATTTAAGACTAGTGGTGCCAATTTTTCTGCAGACTGCGGTAATACATTTAGGTTTGCAGGATTTCATTTGCTCTAACGGCAGTCTCAAAATCTCATCCGTTGTGGCGGTTATTGCTTTAAGTAAGTAATGCTTCAGGACATCATTCGCAAGTGACTCATTGCAAGTACTTCAAGGTTCAATAATTCATTGCCTTTGAGAAGAGTTGCATGACTGCTTCCCTACACCAGATAAAAGTGGAAGCAACAGCATCTCTGCCAGTTTTTTGTTAGTTAATTTACTTGAATTGTGTCTTGTCTGCAGTCTTTTTCTGTACTCTAAGATGTGCACCAAATTATTATAGGTTATTCTTTATTCTTTGCGTAATGGGTTCTCATTTGGCCTAAGAATAGACAAAAATATCCTCTCGTCTGAAATTAACACTGACGATTTCTCAATGGTCAAGGAATTAACTTCAGTGGGTAACAAGACTTTGTCAATTTTTGCCATTTCCAACCATTTAATGCGCACACAACTCAGATGTATGCATGTGACAGACATTGTTTTTTTTCGTTGTATTTGATCAGGGAAACTGGAAACTTTTTCAACTCCTGTTTTCTCAATTATTGGCAAATCGATGCTACGCAATCCAGTTAGAAATTTGTTATTGAAGATAGCTGCACACACATCGTGTAAGGCGCTACAGTCGAGGGAATAATGTTAAAGAGGTCAAACACTAAATAATTCTTGTGACCAGTATTCTGAGAGAACAGGAAAGATACGAAGGGAACAAGTGGAAGTTGTGGGAACAAGCAAGAATTAATGGGACAATTCTCCCCACCCTGGGCCAGGTTAGCCTCGTTGATGGAGCTTTTCACGTTTCGTTGCTTTTTGAAGTCCTACGCAAACAACTTCGAGTTTGCTCTGCGACGTCGAGAAAACTCCTTTTGAGGAAGGGTACTTGTTGAGCGCAACTCCAGGGCTAAGACTTCTAATTTCTCCAAAGGCAATCTGTCTAAAACTTTCATGCCCCATCTTAGATTTGTAGGCCTCGAAAGTACGTCCAAGAGTCGATATTCAGGTGCATGAAATAGAAAGAAAAAAGAAAGGAAAACAGTTTATTTCCAATAAAGATGCAAAAAGCTCATGATTGATTTTTAAATATCTTGAAGGATCCTTAGTTGATACACATAAGTATCGTAATATCCATATCACTAGTCGAAACAAATGATTAAGAGCAATGTATTCCGATTTTACAATATATGTAACTACAATTAGAAAAGAAAAAGAGACATGAAGTTAAGCATCGTTTCGCTCACTCGTCCTATGAAAGATCACAGGTTGGACATCGTGTTCGCCGAGTGCTTTTTGTCTTGCAAGATTATTTTTATACATTCCTTCCTGGATATTTCATAGAATTAATCAGTGAGTAAACGTGTATTGAATTTGAATCTGGTCTGAGCGTTGTGTTTTTCTTCATTTTGAAATTCTCTAAAAAATTGTATATGATTAAATAGGGCCCGACATAGATATAACTCATTCATTATTTCATATCTGCTTGTTCAATAAATTGATTTTATTGAAGAATTGCGATACTGCATTTTGCTGCTTAATTTCAGAGTACGTGTTCTGATAAGTCACAAAATCTGAAACCTTTGATGTAACCACAGAATTTTTCTATAGTTTTTAAATTTTCCTTCATTAAAACATTAAAAAAAATACAGAATTTGTTTCTTGTTCTACGCGAAAGGATTAAACCGAAACAAATTCTAAAATGCTATCGTATTTTCATAGGTAAATCTTTTCGCTGACTGACACGAAAATATCTGCTATTTTTTGCACTGTCTAACTTCGTGAATGTTCATGTGAGCAATTTTTTCTTCGGCTGCACCTAGAAACGAGTTCTTGATTTTGAAGCATGCACCTTCCCCAAAAGATGCTTTGTCCCAATTTCTTGGAAATAGCGCGAGCATTGGCGGGAACTTGAATTCATCATTAGGCATTAGAGCCCCTGCGAGGACCTGTGCGAATAAACTTCCTTCATTTGGCTTTCAAATGCCTGCGTAAAGTATAAAACTATCTTTCAGAGGAAAGATCTGCCTCGGAAATTCGATTGAAACTTAGGTAGATTTAATCCTCATCCGCTGGGATCCCTCGTACTCAACGAAAAGTTTTTCTCTCGGCAGAACTCGAGAAATACGTATTTACTGGGGACAAACATTATGAAAAGACGTCTCTGGAAATCCTCATTATTAGCACAAGATGGTGGAGCTGGGACCATTCCAGGAGTGCAAACTGGGGGAAGGATATTAAGTGGAGATCTGGAAGCCAGTTAATGAGGTCTTTTGAAATCACCGTCGCTGCAATATAGGTCGAGGGCTCTGGAATATATTTCAATATTGTTCAGCCATTCGTAGTAGTTCACAAATTAGATGGGGAACGTTCTGCTGAATGAAAGAAGGCCTTCAAATTGGCAACTAGTTTTTTTCTGTTTCCGGTGGCTGACGTTCTTTGCCAAGTGCTACTATAGCAACCAGTTTCAAATTAGATGTATTTACCACTCGCTTGGATTTTTTGGTCCCTGTGAATATTTTATGCAATTTCCTGCTCATGATTGCTTTTGGAGTGTGCGGTTCAATTCCAATGAAGTCTGTGGCTAGCAATCGAGCATAATTTGAATAGGGAATGTTCGAGAAATTAATAGCAAACATCTATGAGATTAGAAACCCTGACATGTATATTGCGCATGTTTCCACGTTAATCTCGCTCTCAGCGAAGAGTGCAGAGCTTAGGAAAAATTATGTATAACAATTTTAAAAGCACTACACGCACTGTAAACTATTATTCGAAATGCAGAGAAGCGTAATGAATCCTTGGATTAAACTTGACTTGTTTTATGTGTACAAGATGACTTATTTATACAAAATTATCAGTAATCGTCCAATCGCGCGACAACGCAGATTTATTGATGTATTGCTCATGGCAGTTTTTACTGTATTTTTCGATTATGAAAATCAAATTGATCTGATCTGCAACTCAGCGAAATCCTAAAACCATAATACATCTCTTTTCAACAGGATATCAGTTGAAGAAAAACAGCAAATACCAAACGCTGAGCTTGTTAAAATAGTTAGCCTCACATCCCAATTGTTACATAGCGTCACCAGCGCCCTGAATTTGGGGGAAAACGCAAGCATTGTTTGACACTCGAGTGCCTGTCCTCGCCATGTCTGATCTGAATGAGCGTGGTCGCGCTCTTTAACACATTTCCTGCGAAATGACCCACTGGTGGTCGCAGGGAATATCCATGGTGCTACAGACCGACCTGCAGTCACTAACTCAATTTGGTTAAATATTTGATGCAAGCTAAATGTAGGCCCGATCCACTTGATTTTTGTTATTTTTAATTTGCGCACTATGATCAAAATACAGTGTAATTTTTTAAATCCGAGACCCGAAAAAATCTTTTCGAAGTATCAAAAGTTATGAAAGATTTTTTCGGGTCCGGGATTTTAAAAAACACCCTATGCTTCATTAAGTTATGTATACATTTGGCCTCTCTCAGGACATAAAATAAGCACTAGCTTTAGATCAGTTATGTAAGTCCATCTTATGCTATGGGACTGGCGATCCTAGAGGGATAACGTTAAGTTACCTCAGGCCCAGAGATGTCTTAATTTAGGTCTTCTATCTTTCGTGTCCTCGCTGATTTCTTAAGCTTTCCTGCCTCTTCGCCTTCTCTTCTAAACAGTTTTTATATTTTATTCTTGACCTGCTGTTTCTAAAGCCCCGAGCTAAAGGTTAGATATACAATGTTTTTGTCGAGTTTTGTCTGTTACGGACCATGTTTTTCTTGATTCACTGCTGACCTTTTTCAGGACTTACCATTCAATTTTTATCTTGGGTCACAAACTTCTTGCAGTCTTGCTGTCTCTATGAGCAAGATGAAGGGACACGTTTTGTGCGTGGATTCCCCGTTTCCTGCAATCCTCACTAAATGATCATCTCTCTTCGTTCTCCTGAGATATTTGTTGTGGCGAGGGAGTCTTGAACTAATATAATAATATTAATAAATAGTGTGTTTATTTAGTTCCAGGGGTTAAGAATGTGCTGGATTGTAATTTGAGGCTTCATTCTATTTATCAGTATGTCTCTCTTTGAGTTGGAAGAGTCAAATGCATCTTTATTTCCTGAAATCATATCAGATATGATATTTCGGTTTTTAGTTGCTTCGTCAATGAATATGAGATAGTGTGCTAAAATGACCGCAATGTACTTCCGATTCCCCTCAAGGTAATACAACCATTGTATCTGTGGAAGTTGGCGCTTCCAGGAGGAATATTTGAGGTCCCGAACTGAAGGTTTAGATAGGCCTTCCTTTTGCTGAAATAGATTAGATTTTTTGTTTTGTTCAGCTTTTTTTGGTTCCCTGATACCCTGTTTTTCAGCACCTACTACGGTTTTCTTCAACTATTATCTTGTTCATGAATTTCGTTCTCAACTTATTGTTCGAATACACCTTGTACATAGGTAACTCGTTTCCGTAATTCCATACTAAATGATTCCTTCCTCCTTCCTCTCTTTGGAACGCCTTTGTTGCGGTTAGGGAGGCTTAAAGTAACATCTAATCTAACCTGTACTTACTACTCGAGAAATGGTTCATGTAACTCAAACTAACTGAAGAAAATTTGAATTTGTGTTGTAAAATACCATTTTTTGTTTGGAATTGAATATCTCAACAATGAATATTGACAAAACAGTCGATAATTATAATTGTCCTCTGTTTTCATAGTTGGCGCCAATTTGCGCTCAATCTCATAATTAATAATGTGAATGCAGTTCGGAAGGTTTACCTTGAGTCTCAATTTTTCCTAAGAAATCTTAGTGACATCATTTTAAATCCCCGATGTTCTTGAAATTCCTGGAGCGAGTCAAGACGCGCGCTGTCTCCCTTGACCCGAGTTTTTTCACTTTGGATTGTAGTCGGACGCACAAAAGGATGTCCGCAGTCGTCCCTTCAAAAGTTTGGGACACTCGAAACGTCCCCTGTAGATGAAAGGAACGCGTACCTTTGCCGAATGCTTTTTGGGTTTGAGCTTTTTACCTCCATTACTTTGCGAGACCTGCTGCAGTTGTTCGAGGCTCCAGCCTTCTTCTTGACTTAGCATTAAATGTCGGGATGCCCTCAAGTTTTCTTTGGAAATAAACTCAATAATGGGAATCGATTCTAGTTTTGTCTTGGATAAGAACAACTTGGAAAACTTGAAATTTTAGTAATGATTCATAGCACATAGTGTGCAACATTTTGATTTCAACTAATGTAACAATTAAAACAAACACAAAACCAGAATATTTGGGGGCTCCCCAGCTCTTTCGCCTACTTCTGACTTATTGAAGCTGTCGTTCTCTGAGAACAGTTCACAGTTGCGTGCACCTTTTCATTTATCACGTTCATTTTGAGCCGCTCACCCGGGAAACTGCTGCAGGGTTCCTGGCGGAATTCGATGCGCAAAGAAAAATTATCACAATGACTAAAACTCGCCTCCATTTCGGAGTTCGGAGAGGCATAGCTCGCTGTTTGAGCTTTACTGCCACAATTCTCACAAGAATGAATGCACTAAAAGTTGAGCAACAATAGACTTTACTACCACCAAACGCTACACGCTTGCGAAAAATACGAAATGTTCACGCTCGTAAAATACTGTGCAGTATTCGTAACTCGTGGGACTTATTCATTCTCCAATGCAGAAAGTCGTAACGAATTTTTCTTTCGAGTTCTGCAAAGCTCGTTAAACAAACTCGCGGGGGTTTCGAGTGCAGTTCTCTTGCAGGGCGAATAAAGAAAAATTGGTGGCGAGAAAAAGATGTAGAACTTGTATCGAGCGAGGACCACAAGAGCCTTGCAATGGTTAATGGTGCGTGAAATATGAGCAATAGTTCGCATTTAAACTAGTTCAAAATGGGAGTGGGCAGCGCATCGGCTTGCAGAGTAGCTCTCAAGTACTCTTCAGAAGCTACGAGCCAACAACGGATTCGTGAAAGCTTTCGACACAGGGGATGCCTAAATTTGTTTCGAAACAGAACGAACGTGAGAAAATGTTTCTTCCAGCTATGATGCCATGGCTTGCTGATCGAAGAACACAGTGCGTAAGATTTGTTTTACGAACGAGGCTATTTACAACAGGTATTCTAAAATATTGATGGGCCGTAGAGACTTTCATCTTTCCCGTCCATGCACTTCGTTTCTTTCTTTTCATTCAATATTTGCTATCTCTTCTTTATCTTTCTTTTCTTTTCCTTCCTGATGCGCTATTTCTTTGTACAGGGTCTCCTGAATAGGGACGACACACTTAGTGCAAAATTTCCTATTTTGCTATTAGTTTAGAATAAATGGCTACTTTGCTCTCTCCCCTCAGGGGATACCACTCCTGTATCTATGGGAATCAGCGCCCCCAGGGGGACTATGTGAGGTCCCGAGCTAAGGGTTAGGTAAGCTTCCTTTTTGTTGAAATAAAATAGGTTTTTGTTCTGTTACGGACCATCTTTTTTCGGTTCACTGCTGTCCTGTTTTTCAGCTCCTACCACTTTCTTCTTCAACTTTTTCTTGTTTCAAGAACTTCTTTCTTTGCTTACTGTTTCTGTGCACCTTGTGCATAGATTCCGCGTTCCCTCAACTCCATACTTAATGGGGCCTTCCTCCTTCCTCTCTTAGACCATCTTTGTCGTGGTTAAGAGAGGCTAAAACTTTCTTATATAATAATATTAATAATAATAAAAATAATAATACTTTGCTCTCTTTTCTTAATTAAGATCGCATTTAACGTGGCTATAGGACGTTTTCAACTATGATAATATTGAAAGTGTGGTGTTTGTTCCAAATTTTTAGGACGCTGGGTAAGACTTCTCTTGAAATTTTCTACGTTTGACACTTTCTGACACAAACTGAACTCCGTGAGGCACTAGCGCAACTGAGTGCGAACGGAGTGACTCAGTTTTGATATTTCTTAGACTAGCTCTAAATTCGAAGAACTTCATTCTGCCTAATCATTCTGCTGTTCTGCTTCTCTCAACGCACGTAACTCAGCGAAGTTGAAACTGTTGAATCTGAACGCTCTGTGCAAACACGACTGTAGCATTCTTCTCAACTGTTTGTGTCGCGAAAATGCCTGTTGAGTTCATCTCTTTTACTAAGGTTTCAAAAGGGGTTGAAAATTATATTCATTTTACTACATTTCCTCAAATTCGTTGACGAAGCAGCTAAAAACTGCCCTGTTTTGTTTAAGGTGATAAAACGAAATATAAATGCATGTGATAGGATATCCTTCATTTTCTTTAACTTCAGAATGATAATTTCTCTTTCATTCAATATGGGACGGTATTAAAATCAATTTTTTGTGTAGTCAGTATTCTAGTTTTACATTGTCTGGAAGAAAAAATCACGACTGCGTTCAGCTCTTACCATAAAGAATTCGTTCAAGACTCAGAAACATAAATTTAAATGGCTCTTTAACCTGTGTTCAATCACGTGTGGGAGATGCAACTAATGTGTCTTTAGGAACTAGCGCTCTCATGAGGAGGAGATGACGCCCAAGTTGAAGGCGTGAAGGTTATGTTGGCCTTCCTTTCGTTAGAATGATTTTTTTTGTATGACACGGACTATATTATTTCGGTTCATTGCTGTCTTTTTTTTAGCGTCGATCAAGTGCTTCTTCAATTTTCATCGTGTTCTATGAACTTTCAACGTCATCTACAGGGTGTGGAGAGAGACATTGGGCATAGATTCCCTTTTCCTTTAATTTTATGCTGTATAATGCCGGCCTCAGTTTCTCTTGAGAGGAGGCTTAAGGAGGTTCAACCTATGTTTCATTATTCTCTGACGTCGTAAACATTCGACGTAAAGCGTATGTATTAACGGGATACTTGACAAAACTGAAAAAATTCCCAGAAGGAAAACTTTTGCAGGATTTTTTCTCGGAAAGAAGACTTCACGTGAGCTCATTAGGCATAGCTACTGCTTACCTATGTGTGTCTGCTGTGAATCTCAAGGTCGCTCTTCATTTTATTTTTATCGCATATGAGCCTGCAAATTTACTGCTGATGGGATTCTTTACATTTCATCTTCTGAATTGGAAATGGCAAGAAGAGACTCCCGTCTGAACGTAAGTACGCTTGAAAATCATTTCGCTTTCTTTGATGCGTTTATACAAATCCGGGAGCGCAAACGTGAACTTTTGACATGATGCTGAAGTCTGCGGGACTCTAATGTGATTCCTCGGTTTTACGCTGTTCAAATTTCATGAAACAGAATTATGTTTGCTCGCGGTAGCAAAACCATTGCAGCAACAGCAGGAATATCTCGCGTAATTTGTTTGAGGTGCGCTCTTCACGTGAGCTCAAACACAGTCGTGCTGTTGCTCAAGCAAATAGATAAAGCTACAAAATCAATACAGAGAGAAGCCTGCGTCAGCTTCGCTGAAGTTGAGGAAGATCGAACACTGACTTGGACTATCGGGGAAGAACAACTGCGCTCCTTCGTTCGAGGTCTTGGACGCTCGACTTGCTCGCTCGCTTGCTCACGAGCTGTGGCGGGTCAATGCAAACATCAGCCTATCGATCCCCCCGAGTGAAAATGCAAACATCGAGAAAAAGTTCATTCCTTTTCATAAATGTCTTACGACTTTCGCTAGAAAAGCTTATCTTGAAATTATAATCCGGGCGTTGAGCAAAACACCCACTCGTGTTCATAAATGTGCAGTCATTTAAATTGATCCTTGTATTTTATAATCATTATTTTCCTAATATTTGAATTAAAATTGCCTTGTCCTCGATGTTTGTGATTGCGTAAGTAAAAATATGTCGTGTAAAATATCTTACGTGTTTTTGGCAATTTTATTTAAAGTGCGGGTTCAACTAGTCCTTTTTACCCAACTTATTAGGCGTATCATTGTCCGCGTTAACTTTTCCTTTCAAAATTGAACCTCGTCACTAAGAGATTTCAAGTTCGTCTTTTTTCCATTTTTAGATCATTAAATCAAATCGGAGCAAAAAAGACCAGCGGGAAGTCTTGTTGAAAAAAAATTTAAAAGCGATTCTGCCAATCGTAAAAGCCGAAAGTTTTTCCGCTTGACTGCACCTTTGGTCGCGTTTATATGCGCCGATAAGGGCCTTGAATGCTCGTCAGTCTCTGATGTCTGTTACAGCAGGAGCGTCTCTCCAACAGGATGTACTTACTCTTTCCAAAAGGCTGTTTGCATTTTCGACACTAGCTGCTCACTCTTATCAGTTCCGCTACGTCGACTCTCAATGGCCGCTGCGCCAAAATACCTCGTCCAAAGTTCCCCAACCAACGAAATTGCAATGCTTCTCATCCCCACCACCATTGTAAGTAGTTAAACTAAAGACTCTCCTCCACTGCCCGGCTAAAACTCTCTTTATAGAGTGTAGTTTGAGAGTGCTCAAGTGCTTGCAGCAAATCTAATAGGAATATTTTCCAAGAAATGGTAAAATTTACGAAGCGAAATCGAGAATAAAGTGGCTGGTCGTTGCGCCACCTAAACGAAAACTACATAAATGGTGACCTAATTAATAATTCTGCATGATCTCATTCAATTTTGCTGCGCTTCAACTTGCAGAACCTTCAAGTTTCTAATTCTCTTCAGTTTCAAATGTAATCCCGTTGCTTTGGAAGTTGCTGGGCAATGTTTGGTGTTAATCAGGAAACTTAAATTAAATTTTAGGACTCATACTCTGACCCTCCGCTGAGCAGAGATAACTTTCTGCGTAGGCAATTATGAAGAATGAAATTGTCCCAGCAACTTGTCTAGAGCTTCGCGATTGATTCCTTCTTAAAAGCAATCGACGTTGGCTGGCGCTTTACTTCGATTACTCGCGAGATCGGTAGGAGTGACTCTCATCTCCTTCGAAAGTAATCAGACTTGACAGAAAGCTTTTGTTGGTCCTAATGGGAGTATGGAGGCTGAGAGCTCCATGTGTAGCGCTGAGAGCAGATTGCAGCGTCACCCTACACTTTTTCATTTTTAACTCGAGCGAGAAGTCCAATGGAGTGTCCTCTTGCTCAAAGATCGTGCAACGAGACTCTAAACACGGCTCTAAAAGCGCTCTGAAGCTTGAGTTCTCGATGTTTCTTTGCTCGTATTTCCCTTTAAACTCAAATTAATGACACATCTTTCCGTAGTTTTTCATATACCAAATTTTATTTTACAGTAATATGAGTGGTAAAAAAATTATGGTTGTTTTATAAAAACTCATAATTCAAACAGTTCTTGTAACTGATTTTTTATGTTTCTTTAACAAATTATAGATCTTTCAGTGAGTCTAATCATATGTGTTAATCAAGCGCATAAATTGTGATAACTTGTACTCTAATTTGACGAGCAGCTGCATCGACAGTCAACTCTCTTATTCTCCTCAAGTAACGCTCAAGTCCAACGCTTTGATTCAGCGAGTAAACTTCACCTAACGAGGAATGTAAATTAAAACCTTTATTCTTCTCTGTTCCCTCGTTCCCATTGAACGGAACTTATTCACTCCTCCCCCATTGATGCAATCAGAAATTTTTGTTGTCTGGGCTCAGACTTCAATGGATTGGAGTTTGCAAGTCACTTACGACTGAAGTTCAACGTTTCCTGTGCTCCTTGGAATCATAACCAAACTTGTTGAATTTGTAGTCAGTGTGTGCTGAGAGTTTACGCGTCGAGGCGAGAATCTTGAACAAGTTCTGCGCGAGGCTAAATTTCGAAATTTCCCTGTAGTTTCATTGAAGTGAAAGCGTGTACTATCGGTATTTCATATTTCAAATTCGAATAATTAGTGGCAGTTATTTGGCAGCATCAGGGTTTTTTGAGAGCAATAAAATTGAATTTTACGCGTCTTAGAATAATGAGTTTTGGGATTTTTCAGGAGACTGGGTAACTTCCGTTGTGCATGTGTAGTGCCAATAAGGCGTTGTGTAAAACCACGAGTTTCAAGATTTTTACAGAAACCTATGTTAGCTGCAGATTTTAAGCAAATTACGCAAAGATTGATAGACACATACATGAAGACGAGTGTAAAATATTTTTACGAATCGAATCTGTGTTGCACGCATCAAGAACTCGTCCGCGCTGGTCAGGCAGCTGGAAGGAAAGGACACCAGGAGGCTGGCTATCAATCGACGTTCGAGTCACATCATTATTCGTCCCTTACAGTAGATCAGCATCCAATTTCGCCATGCGTAGCCACTCGGAATATAGGGACAGACTTCTATCCGGGCTAGCAATCCGGTTAAGAAGAGACGGGTCAATTATTGGGCATTCTGATTTGCCGCACGGCCTCGTCCAGAGTGAGCCTTTGCTCTCCATTTTTCCTGCGCGGTCTAGTATAATTTTACAATTTTTGAATTCGGGACGTGCAAGATTGTGCTTGCGCAACATAGCATTCTTCTGGAATTTACCCTTATTTTCAAAAATAGTGTGCTTGTACAACAGCGTCTTATCCTGAAATTTGACAGTATTGCTTGGGAATAATTTGCCTGCGTAACAGCAACTTTTTCTGGAATTTGACAGTATATCTGAGAATATTGTGCTTGTGCAACAAAGCTTACTTTCGAAATTTGACAGTACATCCCTGGAATTGTCGCGTTTTCTATTTGAAAATGAAGATTTTGGAAGAGGAAAATGAGTCATTCTCAAGTCCATTCATTGTTAGCTCACGTGAAACTCACAGAATTGATTTGCATTTGTTGGATATAACACACGACTTGACTAGAGTGACTTGCGTAGAGGGACCTGAATGTGCCCCTACGGAGAGGAGAGGCTGCTCAAAGCTATGAATTTCTGTTTTATTTCGCACATTTATAATTTAAATGAAGAATGTATGTATCATTGCTTTTTAAATGAAGTAAATATTAACTTGTAAGCGAATGCGTTAGCGGAATCTAGGGAAACATTTTCCTCCAGTTCGTTGCGAATGATCTTATTTCTTCCAGGTTATCATATGTTTTCGGGGAGCCACATTTACCTGCGCAAGACGGCTTGTGGACTATTTGGACTATTTTTTAGTTATTTCGAATGTCATATTTATTCATTCCTACAATTTACCCTCAAAAACCCCCCTTCTAGCTCTGAAACATCTATTGTTGCTATGGGAATTAGCACTATGAGGAGGAAAATGTGAGGTCCAGAGTTGAGAGTTGAGCAGCCCTGCTTTTCATTGAGATAAAATGTTTATAGTTTCTTTTTATGAACCACCTTTTTTTGAATCGCTGCTGTCCTGTTTTTCAATACCTAATACATTTTTCTCTAATTTTTATTGTGTTTCATAAACTTCTTTTTCAACTCACTTTTTCTACGCACATTTTGCAGAGATTCTGCGTTTCATTTAGTCGAGACAACGGTGCCTTCCTCTTTCCTCTTATTCCATTGCATTTTTTGCCTTTTGGGAAGTTTGAACTACCATCTAATCCTTGAAGCATTGTTCATTAATCGTTGTATTTTTCACATTCGCAACGTACATGCCAGTCAGAGAAACTGCGAGCTTAAGCTAAGAGACCTTATAGATATTCCATTCTTGACTTTCTGCTGTCTGCAACAATGGAAACACGCTGCAGAGCCTCCGTCCTCCCCTCGAAAAGCCTTTAGAAATTCCCTTCTCGCTTACAGCGCATCCTCCAATTAGCGCAGATCCCTCATGTGGCCTAAGAATACGCGGTTCTCGTTGCCACAGCGACCGAAATCTCAAGATCGGCATGGCGACCTTTCTGCATGAGACGCTGCGAAAACCAGATCTTCGAAAATTTGATCCGTTACTCCGTAGTTGTTACGAGTTTTGAATGCGGGGCTTATTCGAGAAATTTACTGATGCTCTGGTCACATGATAAGTTTTTGCCTTCCTGAGTGTCGCAAAAAACGATCGAAAAGACGCATCAGCCGATTGGAATTTTAGGAAAGTGTTTTTCAGATATCATCCGTGTTCCTTTGTTGTAATTAACTTTTGATTGCGTGCATGAATCTAATACAACTTACAGAAGTGTCTATTGTTGAACAAACTCGAAGTCAATGTAAAACTAGGGGGGGACACACTTTTTATTTGAAATTCAAACTTTGGTATACTCAAAAAGTTGATGGGTAGGCCTTCTTTTTGCCGAAATAAAATGTTTTTATTCTGTTAAGGACCATCTTTTTTTCGGTTCACTGCTGTCCTGTTTTTCAGCACCTACTACTTTCTTCTTCAACTTTGATCTTGTTTTATGATCTTCTTTCTCAACTTACTGTTTCTATGACCTTTCTGCATAGATTCCGCTTTCCCTTTACATCATACTAAATGGTGTCTTCCTCCTTCCTCTCTTTGGATCGCCTTTGTGGCGGATAGGGAGGCTTAAACTAACTAATAATCTAATCTAATCGTTTATTTATCTCAATGTTGCCACCAGTCCCATTTTTCTGTTGAAATTTCACTCTTAAATTATTTCGAGTGAACTAATCGGTGAAATTATTTTAAATTGTTATTTACAAATTTATGTTAGGATGCTATTTGATATACTCAAATATTTAAAATAAAATGTCAAATATTTTATTCAGCAAGTGTTTTAACCACTCTGAAATGTTGAATCAAGCTATATGAAATAAAATGCTTAAATTCCACGTGTCTAACTCATAGATGGCAACAATTCATCAAAAGTAATTTTTTATTGGTATAGACGTACGCAATTTAAACTCGCAGAAAATTTCTATTCTGGTGTCCTCCATTCATTTTGTTATTTGTCCTGTTCGAAAACTCCACTTTGTTGCCAAATTCCTTATTGTTGCCTCAGTTCAAATTTAAGATATTATCTCACAAAGTCAAATTTAATAAAAGTTTCAGTTGCACCTTGTTTTGTACTTCATTTTTGGCAGTTCATCATCCCTCAAATCCAAATTTTTTAGCTTTTCTCAGCCCTTGCCTCTGAAATCCCTATCTTGTCTTAGCTATAGCCTCTGCGACGATCCTTTTCGGTTTCTCCAGCCTCGAAATCGAGTTTGTTTGTCGGCAAGACAACGAGGCATTTTGAGGAATTAAAAATAAATCTGTAATACCCCAGTGTGTTTATTGCGAAGGCTTTCCTATGAATACCTAATGTACTCTTTCCCGAGACGATAAAGGAGCTTACGCACCTCAAAAGATGCTGGAGATGCTCTATGCTTCATGGCACGGAGCTGCGTTTCGTCGTCAGGTTCATTGCACTGAAATCCTTTCTACACTAGAAAACCGCCGCATTGCATCCTTGTCGAAAAAGAGATCGCAATGTGAAAGAATGGGTAGTTTTAACTTTTCCGGTTATCATGTTTAATTAAAGTTTTTATCACAAACTTAGTGGTGTACTTTGGAAACGTCAATTTTTTCCTCATATATGGTTCATGTTCCAAACATGTCTCTGAAATATTTCTCACCCAAATCGATTAAATCATTGATGGTACCAACTCCACTCTCTTGTTACAATATTTTCTCCTTATTTACATTTTTTCCTGACTGTTTCAGTAGTTTATAGGAAGAAAATGTTCAATTGGAAGTAACATGATTTGTGTTATAAATCCTGTCTTTCACTGGTGCTTGAATCATGCATGGTCTACGTCTGATAGGTCAAGAAATTGGTCATTTATTTGCCTGTGGAGTGTTTTCGAAAATATGAAATTGCTGTTCTTCCAAGGTAGCTTCGAAATCTTTATTTCGTAAAGGCTAGAAATAAAGTAGAAAGTGATGGCTGCGACTTTCATTCCATTAGGAAGCAAAGATTCGGTGTAATCTTAGGTTGACGATATGTTGCTTAACAAATTACGGCTGCCATTGGTTGGATATGTACTCAGGAGAGAGCGAGATACGGTGCGAGATCATTTGAAAAAAAAATTGTCATCGCAATAAATGAATAATGTACTTTGAGAACAAGAGAACTGCTGCTCAATTTATTCTATAGCAAAATGAAAGCCGTTTTGAATGACGTCCATGCGCATTCTTTTGTATGCGTCTCACATTGGAAACAGAATTTCCATTGCACGGGTAACCCCAGTAACGTTAGACTGGTAAAATTTATGGGAATCAATAGTGTTGATGTTCTGAGTATGAGCTCTGGAGGTAACTTGGTATATATTTCTTCCTTTTCCCAGTCAAGAAAAAGGCTGTGTGGCATAGAGCAATGAATCAGCATTACATTGTGTTCGGCGAGGTTGAAATTTTTTCTGTTTGATTCCTTATTAAGGCGAGTCATTCATTTGCATCCTTATTATCAAGTATCATTTTCTCATTTAGGATTTATTATAAAATGTACTGATGAGTAAATGTAACTGTTAATCGTTAAACGTAAGTATAAATTTAATCTCGTTTGCTGTGGGGATGGCACCCCCAAGGGCTGTTAAATTTTCTAAGTTTTAAATTTGCCTTCGGGATGTCTAGCCTTCGTTCCCATTCTGCTTCTTTCGGTTTTCATGCTCTCTTCGTTGTATTAATCGTTTTTTCCTCATCTTTCTTCATATTTTGTTGTTGCTATGCCCATGATATCCTGCGGCGGAACTCACTTTCCGCACAGATTCTCCGTTTTCTTCATTCCATACTTACAGGTTCCTTCTCATGGCTCTCTTGAGAGCGCTTATCTTGTGGCAAGGAAATCTTAGAGAAACGTAATCATATTAAGTAAATACTTCGTGCCTTGTAATTCCTATACTCACACGTGCGTAGACCGCAAGCTAGAACGAAAAAAAAACTATGCCGCAAGACTGTAGCTTTGTGTCGAACGCTCTTCTGGAAATCCGTGAGGCTTTCGAAATGTTGACATCTGCTTCTCACCGATGCCTTGGATCATGCAAATCTCAAGCTGGCTGCGCGAATAGCGCGCTTCGCAACGTGGATCCACTCGAAGTGCTCACTGATTTTTTAGAAAAGTTTCTTGTTCAGTAATTGTTCTCCTCGAAAGTTGTTCAATTGAAGCGGCTTCAATTCTTTATTTTCCACATATTATTTTATATATAAGAGTTGAGCTCAGTTATTTTCCGTGTGAAATGACTGCCCATATGTAAACAAAGTGGTGTTAGTTTTCATAGTTACTGCGAATAAATTGTATGAAGTATAAGATCCTCAATAATTTGAGATTGTAATACGACAGAGTAGCTAGTATGTCTTCATGAATTTCATTCCTTTCCAAAATTCGTTGTTCATGACGATTCTTTACTACCTTTACTAGTACGCCCATCAGGGCAACTAAGGGAAGACCAAATGTTAAAATTTAGGCTAGAAAAAATGCTAGTCCGACAGCCAAGACTCCCGTGTGAAATAAGAGGCTCAGTAGTTGTGATATATCAATGTTGTCAAAAAACACATGTTTACTCCTTGGAATTAATTATATGATTTTTAATCCTTAAATGACGGTAAATTGCTAAATTAATTGTGCCTGCACCACACACCACATGGCTGGTGATACACCATCACAAATCAGAAAGAAGATACCCCTAATTTTCGAAAAAATAGTCTTACCGATCGGATATATTTAGAAAACAATATATCATAAAAACACCATAATTTATCTCTTATTTTCTAAATGCGAAGTTACTTTAACTATGACATTATAGCTTGTGTATCAACTATTACACTGATATTACAATATAATTAATTCTTGTACATTTATTTATTGTGAGAAGCGTAAGGGTGTTCTCGTTCAGGTAATTTCGCGAAAGGTGATGTGCGCAGTGATGAGTGAGCATTATCCATTTAAGCATTTTTTATTCTTCCATTAAGCTCACTTGAATTTACCTGGGTATGAATGTTAATAATCGGAAATGACGGTCAAAAACGGCACCAAACACTGCTGAAGAGCGTTATCCGATGCCGTTGAAGAGAGTAATATCTGTTTTGATAATACCACACTTGTCGCAAACGTGCTGAATAAATGATGGACCCAAGTATTTGACCATCATGAGATGACCACCAGTGTTTCCCTGAGCCCAATTTCGTTAGGTGTGCAGTGCTTCGGTTGCACTCAAGAGATTTATCAAGGATTCTTTGCGATGTGCTGAGATAATTGCAAATCCAGGACAATAGAGGTACGAGTAAAACTTCTTGATTTTGATAGTAAGTTAATCAGAGTTTGACTCATAGTTTATAATTCAAAGCAGTTCTTCATTGCTCTTACACTTATGCGATCACTCATGAACAATTTCACTTGAATATGAAATTATTTCATCTTATGAACATATGCTTGCTAAGTAGGTGTTGGCAATTGCTTTTTCTTTTTACAAATCTCATTCAAAACGCTCAATTCCTGACCCAGAGGTCAAAGTGCAGCTCACATTCTTCTCTAATATTTCAGTCAAAAAAATCTTTGTGTGCGCTCTGATGCTAGTATACTCTAAACTCAAGGTACTCAACTTAACTTCATATGATTCCCAAAAGGAATAGAAAAATGTTCGTACTGTTCTGCGACAATGTGCCAAAAACTCTGCCTTTGTTCGGTTTTGATCCTCGTCACTTTTTGAAAACAAACTCAGTGAGTTCGGAATATCGAAGTTTACTTCGCTAGAAGCACTCAACTCAGTGCTTTCGAAAATAATAGGATTTTAGAGCATCATTTCAGCACTGTCCTCGTTGATGAGATGCAAAGTGCATTATGGAAATACGAATGCCATCAAGACGATACGGAGCGCACCAGTCAAACACAATTGTTATGAGCTTAGCACTGGAATTTCAAATATCTGAAGCAGTTTTCTTATGTTTTGTAAAAACAATGCAATTGACAGAACACGCATTTCAGGTACGGTAGAAAATATCTTCACCATAAATAGCACGCAACGCTGCATTTCAACCTTTCCCTGGCAAGTAATAAACTATGAAAAAATTTCACTTTCTTCATGCTAACATGCGCTACGTAACCAGAAAAATTCCTCAGACCTTGAAGCCACTGTTACAACACAGATGCTTCAGCCTATCGTAGATGCCTTACCGATGAATGTCAAGCTATTTAAAATAAACTGCAAAGTAAGGACGTACGCTTTCCCAGCAAATGGGTTTTTCTTCCTCCTCTAATCTTTGCCCTGAGTTCATATGTCTTCTTCTCATTCAAGGACGCAGAGGGAAAAATCAGCGCTGTTTCACAGTTCTTGATTGCCATTGGGATGTTTTCATTTTGGCCAGCCGTCCTTCCCTCTGTGTGATCATCCTAAGGGAATGAATTCCTTTCAGTCCCGGAAAGACTTTGATTGCAATGTTAGTATTCATGAGATACTGCGAGGAAGATATTCTTCTTCCACTGCCCAGAAAAATCCAAAGAACAGGTAACGTTGTTCAAATTCTGGAATTTAGATAAGCGTTCGAGATTATTTTCAGGACGACTGAAGAAATCTGAGCTTTGGGTTTTAGATGCAAACTTGGGATTGGCGTGGTACCGCGCGCTGGAGGTCGTCCTTCATTGCATGCGCTTTTTCTGAGTTTGAGAATTGGTCTCCGTCGAGGGAATAGAACGGGACGTGATTTTTGGTGAAATTTGAACTCGGGTAAATTCGAAAAGTCGATGGATGAAAAATACAATTAAAGGCAAAGCTCAAGGACGAATTCAATATAAATGTTTTAAGCTGACTTGTAATTGACCTCGAGGTGCTCAGGGGATACGACTACTGCAGTGTATTCTGCGGGGAAGATGTGGAGTCCAGAGATGAAAGTTAGGAAGGCTTTCCCTTTGTTGGAATAAAATAGGTTTTTATTTTGTTAAAGGACGAAATTTTTTTGGATCGTTCTTTTTTTCCAGCACTTTTCACTTTCTTCTCCAACTTATACTTTGTTTCAAGAACTGCTTTCTGGCTTCCTGTTTCACTGCGCAAGGTGTGGGGATACACCTTGACGATAAATTTCCGAATCCCTTAATTTCATACTAAATGGTGCCTTTTTCTTTCTTCTCTTGAGAACACCTTTGTTGTGTTTACGGAGGCTTTAGCTAGCTTATAGCCTAACGTGAATGGGTCCCAGTGATTTCTCCTTATCGAATGTATAGTATCGTTAACCCTCTTTCTGATTTCTTGATATCGCAGAAAATCGGATTTTTATGGGTTGAGTGAACTCTTGCTTGACCTTAATTAATTTTTTTTCCAGAAAATGTTTACTGATCAATATTTTTTTTGAATGAACTTGTTCTCAAGCATTTTCACGAATACGTTTCCACCTCACAACGCCATCTGTTTCCAGTCGGTGCTTCTGGAACCTCTTCGTCGATTTAACAAGGGATCTTAGTAGTAATAAGGGTCATCATTCTCTTACAATGAACACGTTCAATTATCAACCTCAAATATTTATCTAAAAACCTTCGAACTATTTTGCATTGGGAAACTCCAAGAACAAAACCACCCCCAAAAAAACCTAAATTTTGATACAGCCGAATTTTACCGTCAAATTTGCGCCAGCCTTCTGTGTCCAATAAGAGATTATTGTGAGGCATCATTTCTGAAACTGCTTCATCGATCTCCCGTGGGACGCTAATCAGACAAGGGATGCTGGAGTGGCTGATTGCATTTCTTGGCACGCGAGCCCCGTGATCAGACCCATATCGATCTGGAGACGATGTATCGCCTACCGCTCCTATACGTGGTCGCACTCCTGCGCAAGATGGATGGACCCTAGCTCACGAGAATCCCCCGTTGAAGAGCAACCGTTTATTCCTCACGTGTTCAGATCAATTTTTAATTCCATGCTCTAGAGTTACAAATTTTTAATTCCATGCTCTAGAATTATAAATTTTAAATTCCATGCTCTAGAGTTATAAATTTTATATTCCATGCTCTGGAGTTATACATTTTAAATTCCATGCTCTAGAGTTACAAATTTTTAATTCCATGCTCTAGAATTATAAATTTTAAATTCCATGCTCTAGAGTTATAAATTTTTATTTCCATGCTCTAAAGTTATAAATTTTAAGTTACTTTTCGTCGGAACTTGCTGTACGTTTTGGGGGATTCCTTGAGTGAATTTGTTTTTAATTTATTCTAGAGAAGAGCCCACACCTAAAGATTGTGCATTAATATTGGAACTCAAAAACTCGAATTAGAAATTCTCAATTTATTCTGCTGTCAATTTTGTCCTTGAGGTTTATTCAGTAAACTATTTGATCTTGAAAAATCAAAAGCTTGATTCCCACTTCCGTACACACATCCATGCGCCAGGCGCTTTTCATTGGATTATACCTAAAGTCGATACTTTCTTGCACTAAGAAGCTTCTGGTGTTCCCTTAATTGAACACACGAAACGCTTCAGTGAGTTAGCGCGAGAAGCAGAGCACAACGTGCGCGGATTATGCTGATAGTAGCTCATATAGCTGTTTATATTTTGTTTACTCAATTAGTCTCGTCGGAAGCATTTATGCGTAAATTAATTCATCCCTCGAGAGCGCACGCAGCAACCCAGCCATGCTAATGAGGTAGCCCGGGACCTCGCCGAACCGACGCTCCGAGATTGTGCGTCGCAGAATCCTAAGTCTCTTGTTGCTCTCGGAAACAGGCGAGCGACCGACCGCGCACCATCGCCGATTTGCGACGCAGTATTGGCCGGACCTGAGAGCGACCGACCGCTTCCAGCCCGCCTCGCTTGCAATTCTTTGTCGAGCTGCGCCGTTTTGAATCCGAAAATGCAGTAAAAAAAGTGACGCACTGTGACGCAGGATTGAACGCAGCAACAGGGCTCGCCATGCTGTTGGAGTTTTAGGTTGAATTTAAGGTTATAAAACAAAACGTGTGTGGTTTCTGGCTGGAAATATAAGTTTTGCTGTACTTAACGCTTTTATGTTGCATGTTTATAAAATTGTTTGCGTCATGAATGGATTATGAATTATTTTGGTAAATGCTTTAAAATATTAATTCATAGTAAGCTAAGTTGTTATATATATACACAACATTTCAAGTTCATGGCTGTATTTTTCCTTGAAATATCTCATATGTAGTGGTTTAACATATAACTCGACTCACCCTTCCGATAGACAGCAACTCAATAAGTACAATACATATACTCTGAGTCCAGTTTGAGATCGAAAAAAAAAATTTTTCATGTCCAATCTTTGTTTTTTAAATCAGTGGAGCAAACATGCGTATTGTGTTCCATTATGCACCAGAAATGACCTCAATAATATCGGGCTTTTGTGCTTTATTTTAATGTGCCCTGTAGTTTCTGTGCTTCTTGAGAAATACTTTCGAGTTAGTTGGCGCCAGTTCTGATAATTGAATGCAGCTTTAGGTATTTCAGTGTAGAGTGTAGCATTGCGTGATTTTGTCGCGATGAGACTGAAACTTTAATCGTGTGAAATATTAAAAAAAATCATTTTGAAACCATCACCTCACTTTCAATTGGCGCGTTGAGTAAATTATTAGGCGAAACTTGACGTATATGCAGTAATCTTCAGAATCAAGTTGATGTAACTGGATATCGGCTCAATATTGTGCCGTAAAGGTGAAGTAACTGCGCATCGTTGCTGGAATTGAAAACTGATTTCCTCAAAAAAAAAAGCTGGAAAACTCGATCGTTGCTGAGTTATAGGGTCCCAGCAGACGCGGTTGTTAGCAGGTTTGTAGCGCGCCAGCGTAACATTATGAGCTCATGATCGTCTCCGACAAAAAGGATCGTGTGTTTGAAGCCCAACAAATGAGGGGATCAAAGCCAGCTGCTTGAAAGCTTCAGTTTACGTAGGCGCGTACTTATGAATGAGCTACCATGAGCGAAATTTCAAGCATCCCCTTGCAATACCTCAAGAAAATCTTCACGATAAGATGCATAGCTCTTCAGCTCAGAGTGCGCTGTGAAAGTTAAAGTATGAGAGAATGGTAAACAAGATTATTTGATCGCGCGACACTGCTTTAGAGTGTCGTCGGGTGCACCAGGAAAGTGGATTAAAAATAAACTGCCAGGACATGAGGGCGAATTTCTCGCTTGCTGCCGCACTCGAAGCTGTTAAAATAAATGAAAACGCGTGTAAAGATATTGTTGACTGCGTGACGTTGTGAGCTCTACATTGAGATAACCTTGGAAATAATCGTCTTTTTAACTTTGATTGGAAGGAAAGCTACAAACCGTTTTCAAGGCTGTCAGTCTTTGAATTTCTATTAAAACCAAATAAAGGCAACTTTCATGAAAGTTAGCTCATTGAGTGATACAGAAATTCGAATTAAAAATGGTCGCTGCGATTTTAAAATGCGACCGTATCTCCTTTCATCAGAGTCAAATTGTTACGTAGTAGAAGTTGTTAAAGTAAAGAAGGAAATTTTGGAAAATTTACTGAAAAACGAATTTCAAAAACATTGAATGCTATGCAGCTATTCGTGTAGTCTGCTCGTGAAGAATTTGAGTTTCACAATTATATATCCTCAACATAAAAATAAGTCCCAGTATTAAGAAACAAATACGCGTATTTCTGGTACAGTAGCGCAAATTCTTGTTCTATGAACCGTCAAGAATTTCTTACGCTCTTCATACATGAATTCGGTATCAACATTCATTCAACCAATAACACTAATGCATGAACAGGGACGAAATGGGGCACATTACCGGACAATGAAACAGATTCGATAAATCAAACTGATAAACGCTTGTGTGAGTGTTTACCTCAGAATTAAGTATGTTTTTCTAGCTTCGTTGGTAAATAGTTCGATATGAGGCGCTTACGGCCGTCAATTTTCCAATAGCAAGAGCGAGCTTCGCCGAAACACTCCTTACTGCTGGACGAAAATTGAATCATTTTGGCCTAACACTTTCCAATTTGGACAATGTTAGCATTCAAGAGAACCCATTTTCTTCGTTGCTGTTCAATTTTCGTCATTGATTTGCACTTTTAGACACTGTTATTACATTTGTGTCATTAGTAGTGAAGTTTTGTTTCATATTGACGTAACTCCAAAAAAATTCCATCTGCATCAACGCATGCATGGATGCGATGTGTAATGAATTCTCAGAAAGAGTGAGGTGTAGTTTATTGGAAGTTATATTTACTGAAAAATAATTCAAAGAAATTAGTATGCAGACCTCAGTTCGTTTACTTAACTCATTTCAATATCTACATCACTGATTTACACAAGAAGAACTTCAATTTTAAATGTATTTCTCACCCTTACCATTATTTTCATTTCAGTTCACCCGGCGAAACTTTACCTCGCGTCGGCAGCGTCTGCTTTTATGTCACTCTCCATCCTTGCGTGAATTTCCGTCATCTTATATCGCTTTAATATTGTATTTTCAATTTTGTCGGTGCTACGGTCATGTTCAAGCTGTCATCGCTCTCCCGTGGCAGGCTCTATACCGAGCGCCGTACTGCAATATGCCTCCTTGATATTGTTCAAGCATAGCACTAAGTCCAGCGTTGACAAATTGTCCTAGACAGCACTTAAAGTTTCTCAAGAAATGTTATGTGTGTATTATACTTTAAAAAAATAAAACGAGCGTTCGTTCAATATATTTAAAGCCCGCGGAAGCGTACTGAGATATTGTTTTAGTACTGCGCGCATACCATCTCTGAACTTCAAAGCGATTGTGAAAATGTTCACACGTTTTGTTAGTGACAAAATGGTCGTCATTTTTGCATGAGTTAGCTCACAGGCCTATTCGGAGTGGGTTATTGTCTTCAGTTTTGCTTCTTTGAATCCAATTCTCACCTCCATAAGTTCATAAAGTTCTGATGTAAATTTCGTTAAATTTTCCTTCATGGAAGGTAAGGTTTTCCTATTACTTTGTTATAAGTTAGAATACTTTTCCACAGTGTATCACATCCCGTTCGGCTTCGGCCCTTTACTTCATAGCTTACCCATATTGATTTATTCTTTCCTGGTTCAAAGAATGATGCAGCGCTCTATGAATTCCAATTACAATTCTCAAACGAGGGAACACTCACGAAGCCGTGCAGTTGACAAGATGAAAGTGTCTCGATTAATTGAATTCGGACTGCGAAAATCTCACCGAAAGAATATGTCCCGATCAAGCCTTGTCATTGGCTCTGTAAGCTTTCAGTTCAACCAGAGCTGAGCATTGTGCGCGAGGCAGAACATAACGTACAACCATCGTGTGCTTTACTGCGTGAATACGTTACGCTCTTCATCTCATTGCTGCAATGTGGAATTTCGACAGCATTTCGACCTGCTGTATAATTTCACAGCGTTGCTATTCTGCAACGTGGCTGTGCGAAGCATTATCGTTTCCTATTCAAGTGCATGTGTTGTAAGACTCGCTCCTCTGTTTGTTGTTTCCATCTATGAAGCCCTCCGATTTTGCGCTGATATCTGCGAATTTGTTACCACTCTCGCTTTACTTTCGTTGTCGTATTTTTGAACATTTTTTCATTTAGAGAAAATTAAAAACGACGTCGGAAACGCCCGACGCAGTTTGTCGGATTAATTTTTGTTGTAAATGCGTAGGACAGTCAAGTAGCTTCTTCTTAGAAAAACCTTTGCTTGATATTTGCATTATTATTAAGTTATTTTTCAATTTCACTTCTGTACTTCACTCAAACGGAATGCTGCTGACAATTTATTTCACGATGCTTCATTTTGTTGAATGAAAAAATAAATTTTTCATCTAGCAAGATTTCTTTCTCGAAATGTGTTATTTGCTTTTAATTTTTGAGGTTTGAACATCACTATCGTTATTGGTTGATGTTAGCATTTAGCGATGAGCGAAGTAGCTGTATTCGACTGGAATTCGCGCCTGAAAGGGAGTAAAGCTGCGCTAATGAAGTAGCTTAATCGTTTTTTCACTCAGTATTACCTGGCGTTCAGTTCAGCTATGATCTTCTGTTCCCTATAATTAAAGCATTATTTCGACTTGGAGTTTCAATGGCAATGCTACCAGCGGCGTTCTGATTAGGAAACTTAATTTTAAAGGCCTCTGGAGAGTTACAAATAGAACCCTGTTATCTCCGGAGCAGAATCGATGTCTGCCAGCCTGGTAGTTGAAAATGCTGAGCGTCTCTGTGACTGGAACGTGATGTCATTACTTTGTTCGGAGAAAAAGCGCGCATATCTCTTGTTTCGACGGATCCTCCTTCGCAGTTGAGCTCAGTTCCACATTTCATTTTTGGCCAATTTTTGGTTGGCGAGAAGAAAAAAAAAGACGAAGTTGCCGACGTTCATGAGCAGCTCTATTTCAGCTAAATTACGGCCAATTTTTCAAGTGGAACCCGGCGAACGGAAAAGGGAGGTAGAACTCGCCGGCCAAGTTCGTCTCTGCCTGAGATATATAAAATTGGTTGCTTCCTCAGCCACTTTCAGGAAACGGAAGCCAAAAGTTGCCCAGAAAAGATCACCTTAAAAGAAGCGACTTCATCGATTTTGTCCTTTTCTTTTATGGCTCATCTGACTGCTCTGGCGGTCGCCAGCTTTCATCCACAAAATCACCCGGCGTGGGGCTCTGTTTAGATTCTCGTCACCAAAGAATTCGAATCGCTTCTGTTGGATTATGACCTTGAAACTATTTAAACTTTTGTCTTTTAGTTTTTATTTTTACAAATTTTCTTCGAATCTATTCGATCCTAATAATGGTGGAATTTAAATTGCCCGATTGGATTTTGATCTTCAAGGTTTTGAATAGTTTTCAATTGATTTGAAAGGTAAAATAATTTTTGTGCTGGTTCTTTTAGTTCACCTTTTTCACAAACTCCCCTTTGAGGAATGTAAATCTTGAATCGATGGGAGTTAGGGACCATAGCAAAAAATGTGAGGTCCCATCCTGAAGATTAGGTATTCCTTCCATTTGTTGAAATGGAATGTTTTCTTTTTGCAACGGTCCATCTTTTTTTCTGTTCGCTCTTCTCCTATTTTTAACACCTACTACTTGCATCTTATCTCATTTATTACTCGTATCTTGCTTCATGAATTTCGAGAGGTTTTTTGTTGTTGCTCTTAGACTGTAACTTAATTTCCCTAATAATTCTGTTAGAAAATTAGAAACTAGTCTATTTTTTACATTTTTCGCAGTCCTTTTTTTCCTTTTACTTATTTTTTAAAGTAACATTTTACGATTACACTGAGGTCGACTGTCATTTTCGATAAAACAGGAGGAAGATTGTTTTTTGTGATTATTATTTTCTTATATGCATTTCCAATGTGTAAATATATAAATATGTGTGTCTATGTATGTGTGTGTTAATAAATGTACGCACACACATGTGTGTATGTGTTTATGTGTAAATCTACTAACATATATATTTATGGATATATATGTATTTGTTTCTATTTTTTTTTGCGTTAAAACAAAACTTCAAGGTCCATTACATTTCACTTAATGCTCTGCGACCAGTTAACTCGGAACCATTTTTCAGGAAAAACTAGATTGTCCGGTAACTAAATTTATTGCACTTGCTAAATGATTCAAAAATAGATCTATCGCTACCCCAGAGGGCATTTCTGTGAATAGAAAAAATATAGCGAGACAAATGAAATTAGCGCAATTTGAGCATATGACTCGTGAAAAAAATTATCTTTCTGCCCGTACGTTGAACAAGCTATGAATTTTATTTTGCGTGTATGTTTGTCTGCGTGTTTCTAGATGTGCGTGTTTTTGAGCGGTGTTTTTTATAAATTACTTTTTGGACTTACCTTTTCTTACCCCCTGATAATCATTCACGACGCTGTAACAGTCTGCTTTGGTAAAGCGTTCTTGATGTATTCTTATTTCGTTTCAACTAATGATTAGAAGATTACGAAGAATTCTCTGGTAGTATTTAAATTATTTATTAGTTGTCAGCCATTTTTAGTGTGTAAAATATTTGCGAAATGATATTTTGATTATTTCATCCAACAACATAATTAGCCCCCGACACGCTAATTAGCCCCTGGCATGGTTAGTCTATTAGCAAGCCTCGTATAGTTTGTCTATTAGTACGCTTCGTAAAGTTTGCCTATCATTTAAGGACGTTTTATAGCGCAAGGTGTCCTTGTGCGTAGATACCCCGTTCCCTTAATCCCATTCTCAGGGGGATGCAGTTATTGTATCTATATATCTATAGACATTAGTACTCTCAATAGGAATATGTGACTTTCATAGCTGAAGGTTAGTTAGGCCTTGCTTTTTTGGAATGGAACTGGGCCTTACCTTGTAACAATCTTTTTTCGATAAGTTGCTTGCCTGCTTTTCAGCACCAACTACTTTCTTCATTTACTTCTATCCTGTTTCGTAAATTTACTTCATAATCCACTGTTTTTATTTTTACGGGTTCTCATGCAGGAATACACCTTATGCACAGATTCCCTGTCCCTGTAATTCCATACAAAATGTTGCGTTTCTTTTTTTCCTCTTCGAAAAGCCTTTGTTGTGGTTAGGTAGACTTGAACTAACTTACTATGCAATTTGCTCAAGTTTCCCCAAATTCCGCACTAAATGATGCAATCCTCCTTCCTCTCTGGGAACACATTTGCAGTGGTTAGGGAAGCTTGAACTTACTTCTAGTGTTATCTAATTTCAACGTTATTACACGAATCTGCTTGAGAATTATTGATAATTTTTCCTTTGTCGAGCTCCTGCCGAGTTCAGTGCCGTAATACTAAAAAAAAATGGTCATTATTTCTTGTTAAATTATCAGCTAATGAGTTAGATTATAAGCTAACTCATTCGCTGTTAATATATCAACAAATAATGTGAAATTTGTATTCACTAGCCCTGTCGACGCAAAAAGAGTTTTTCATAAGGTCGGGAAAAATGCGGATTGCTCCATACTTTACCGAATTGTGGAATTGAGTATTATTATATTGTGTGTCCTATGTTAGTCTTGAATTTTTAATATTCGAGATTATTCAAGTTCGTCATAATGCTCAAGAGTAACAAGAAGTCAACTGGTATCACGATGATATTGTCACAGAATATGGATTTCTGTCATTATCTTTTTTTTGCGTGTGACTATTAATACGGGGCTCATTTTCCACACTTGAATTTTATTCTAAGGTATTGCCAATAGACACAGGGGGTTGAACGGTTACCACAAACAAAGAAGTTTGTTCAAATACTAATTTACTTCAATTTCTATGCGCAATATATATTAGCATGGTTGTTTTTGTGCATAGTGTTCCCTATTTTTTCCTGAAATTTGTTCACTACCTTACAGATCATCTACACATGCAAAAAGTTTCCCAACTCTCTTTCATGATTTTTCTGCACTTGTTTCAAAACGCTCAGTCGAATCACCACGACTCAAGATTTACCTCCGGATGATATTCGTAAGGCGAAACTAGTTTCTTCCAAGGAGGGCTGTACTTCTTGTTGTTTTCAAGTTCAGTTCCATTCAAATCCCATTGGCGAGCGAAAAAAAAAGTGGATGCGTATTTTTTCTTTTGTCTGATTTAGTTGAAGAGATACTCAAATCCAATAATGTAGGCGATAAACATTCAAATTTATGCATTAGGTTCCAGCTCAGGTCCCAGGCCAGTACAGTTTTTCCGATTTAAATTGATTCAAATCCCCTGCAGATGTTAGAGACGCCACACTCCATTCAAAATAACATGAAAACGCTACACTTCTATCACTTCGTGTTAAATTTCTAATAATACTTCTAATTACGCTAAAGTTTTATGACCATAATGTCGAATTTAGAAGTCAAATTTAAAAACAAATGCTTGATGCTGGGGGCATCCGACGCCGTGCAAAGATTTTGGAAGACTGGCCAAATAAAGGATTGACAAATTACGATCTCTCGCCTGTTAATTACTTTTGGATCGACTAATTCGGGATCTCAGTCATGCTCTAGTGATGAATGGAGGCGGTGACTAGAGAAGCGGTGACAATGTACAGTAACTCCCAACTCAATTGTACATGCATGGGTGTTTTGTTTCCAAAATCAATTAAATTTGATGTTTTAATACTAGTATTTATAATGTCTCACGGCGTGCTATAGTGTTTTTTTCATTGTTATTTATTTTTTGCATTATTACTTACTGATATTTCAGCATGTGAATAGTTCTATCAGTTGAAGAAACTTCGAGGTTTTCGCTTGGCCTACTCTACTCCTTTACGCTACGATGCTCCAAAATTTAAAATCTTTTATATTTCTATCTGCTCCCTTCAAGGCTTTCAAGTACATAAAAAGGCGTAGTAAATTAACGCAATTTAGCAATATTTCATTTCCTCACTATGCAAAGTGTCTTCATTTTGTAAACTATTTAAAATGACATGCGCCGGTTTTCGGTTATGTTTTGAAAAAAATCTAAGTTGCGACGCTATAAAAATGCTAACCAAGCCCTGAAGAAAGAATTGATGCTGAGAATCACCGACTGCTTTCGTTTTGTGGAGGTTGATGATGCGCTTTAGCTCCGCTCAGAAGCATCTTTCCCGCACTGTCATTGCTCGTTAGTATATCCACACGAGCGTTCCTCAGAGGTACATTATCTACCCACCGCAGAACCAATTACGTTGGTTGCAAGGTTCTACTGTTGGTTTTGTGGCAACTGCGCGGTAGACAGACAGTGTGCCTTTATTTTCTCGCGAACTGATCGTTCTGGTTTACCCTCTAGCATCGTCGATGCTGTTCCTGTGTTCTTAATGAAATTTTCCTGTGTTTGCTGTGCTCTGTTTTCGAGGACTCGATCACTGCCATTGTTGTAGTGCTTGTTGTAGTGCATCTTCTATAAAACAAGCATCATATGCTGGTGAGGAAATTTCGAGGAAATCATGGAAATTCCTCGAGGGAAATTTTGTGCAATTTTGGAAATTTTGTGTATTGTAGGAAATTTTGTGTATTGTAGGAAATTTTGTGTATTTGTTTTAGTGTTTTTAAGGACTCGATCACACCCTTTGCTGTAGTGCCCAGACACCGACTTCCATTAGTCAAGCATCATGTCATATGCCAGATATGTAAGTTAGTTTGAAAATATTATAAAAATATTTGATTGACTGTTGAAACATATGAGGCATAGCCAGTTCACTGCTACACAGTGATAGATTAATTTATAAGTTTATTCCGCGATATTTTAACCGTTATGAAGCCTTAGCGTGGCATGCAAAACATGGAAATAACACGTGTCCTCTCAGTGACGTCCTGTTGACGTCCCGATACATCGAAAATATTTACATGAAAGTGAGTTGCCCGAAATTTGTTACTTCGAAATTGAAAACTGTTGAAAAATTCTTCATGGTTTGTTTAAATATTTTGATTCTGAAAAATACATTGAAAAGACATCACAAATTTTTATTCTATATAAAATAAGCCTTGCCAAGTTTTTTTTCTGTGTTTTATTCACCCTTGTGCAGCAAGAATTTCTACATTGCCTGTAGACGGGAAATATTGATTTCAGTTATGGAGAACACAAAAAACTCAATTGATTTTTACTAAGGCCTAAGTTTCCAGTAAATGACTTTCAATTTCTAAAGGAATAAGAGCGGATCCCTACTGTATGATGAAGCAATTTCTTTTGAGAAAGTCT
Organism: Platorchestia sp. MABIK; assembly: GCA_014220935.1. Classification (NCBI taxonomy): domain Eukaryota; kingdom Metazoa; phylum Arthropoda; class Malacostraca; order Amphipoda; family Talitridae; genus Platorchestia; species Platorchestia sp. MABIK. The sequence continues at coordinate 44,827 of JACJUY010001715.1, read as the reverse complement.
GTCATTTTCTCGTCGCCAACTAATAGCGCATGAGAGGGGGAAAAACGAAGCCCGACGGCCTCCTGTAGGGCCTCTATAGATCGGATGACTTAATGCAGGCCATCATTTTAATGCAGGGGACAACACGAAGCTGCGCTACGGAGAACAGGAAGAAGATCTGCTACCATAAATCGGTAATGGAGTCTGTCGAACCTCTCTGATTATCTCGATTTAACCAGCCCGTAAATTCCTGTCCTCTCAGATTTATGGTCCAAGTCCCCTGAATTTGGCGGCCCAAATAGAAAACTGGGCGGTCATGTCTAGGGAAACCTTGGGAGCTCTTTTACGACGTTACCTTTTGTGGTCCTCAAAATAAAGCTAGCGTTGGTCGGTTACTGCTCGCGTCGGCGGCCAGCTTACGTGGCAAGGTTTGTGAAAACCGCTCTCCTAAGGGGCGCAATTTTCCACTTAATATACACCACTTTAATTTATAAACAACAGACCATTCTAAATTTACCCGTTAACGGAGGTTAGCTGTTCTTCTGAAGTTTTTCAATCGCTTTACAAGTTCCGCATGCGTAAAAAACTTCGTGTTTCGTTCCCTTTTCACTGCTGCATGTAATAGGTAGCATTGTAGGCTTAGAAGAACTCATGAGGAATATGTTATGGCCTTAGCTGATGGTTCGGTAAACCTTCCTTTTTGCTTCATTCCAAACCTGATTTTTCTAGGATGACTGCTTTTTTTCCAGTGCCTACAATTTTTTTCAATCGTTATCTTGCATCCTAGACTTCTTTAACATCTTGCTGCGTCTATGCGTAGGGTGTAGGGAGACGCCCGATTAGTTTTTATTTAATGTAAAAGTTTTAATGACAGGAATTCTTTCATTATTTCTTCATCTCACTGACACTTTTTACTCTTTCTACGTTCCTTTTCATTTCTTTGTCTAAGAAGGTTTATTTATGGATGACATGCTCGCCCTATTCTTAGTTACACATCAATCTTGTTTCCGTTATTTCACATGCTTCAACTCTCGTGTTTGATTATTTTTTTCCCGTTCACCCTCATGCTCGCTTCATTTCTCACACTTCACTCGCGTGCTCGCATTCCTGCTCACGCTCTTTTCTCGTGCTCATTTCTTGTCACTTCCTTCTCATGCTCTACATTTTTCTCATATGCTCGTATTCCTACCCACACTCTTCTCTCATGCTCATTTCTTGTCACTTCCCTTGCACTATTTTTTCTCGCGTGCTCGTATTCCTGCTCACACTCTTCTCTCATGCTTCTCACCTGTCACTTCCTTCTCATGCCCTACATTTTTCTCACATGCTCGTATTCCTACCCACACTCTTCTCTCATGCTCATTTCCTGTCACTTCCCTTGCGCTATTTTTTCTCGCGTGCTCGTATTCCTGCTCACACTCTTCTCTCATGCTTCTCTCCTGTCACTTCCTTCTCATGCCCTACATTTTTCTCACATGCTCGTATTCCTACCCACACTCTTCTCTCATGCTCATTTCCTGTCACTTCCTTCCAATGCCCTACATTTTTCAACTTTCATTTGCTATGCCGCTGCTGCTGACTTTTCTGCGACTTGACGCTGCTATTTTTCATTGTATGACCTTTTCTTGTGGCCGCGTTTGTCTGTGGCGCTCATCCCGTCATGTGGAGGTTAGCACCATGAATTTTATAGGGCGCTACAGCCTCGCAAAGCGGCACCGGCTCGTCATGCTTGTCACACGCTCATGTCTTTTTCTTTGCCAACGTTCTAGAAAGCATGAGCTGCTCTGTTTTACCTCGCTTTGACGTGTAGGTTTATTTTTAATAACGAGCTGACAGTGCCTCATCATTTTTATTTCAGAGCTCGAGTGTGTGTAATCAAGTTTTCATGAGCTGGGGTATGATTTTCAATGTATGTTTCGCTAGTGTAAGGCAGTTTCTTAAACGGTTCTGAGAATTTCTGGAATTTTTTTCCTGAATCAGAATTTTTAATTTTGTCACATACAGCCTTTTAATTCGCGTGTGTTTGCACACTTTGCGTGTTTTTTCCTTTAACGTAGTTAAGTGTTTAACGCAAAGTGTTCATTTACTGGTGCGAATCTTGTTCAAGTTTAATCTCTCGTTCGGTTTCTGAAGCACATCTCTTTTGGAAACACAAAATTCTGCCTTATTCACTTGTCTCATTGTATGCTCTATTGTTTTCTATGTATGTCGTCATGTATTTTACGATATTCACTAAGTTTACGTTAACAATCAAGTACTTAGTAACACGCCAAAATTTTAGTAAGGCTGCTGCATTAGCTCTATGTCTGCTCAGAATCACGATATCTGAGTTCCTTTATTTCATAACTAACGATAAAGACCAATCAGCATCTATCAACTGTGAAAAATAACTACATTCTGAGGTTTGTTAAATCTAAATTGAAAAAGAATAAACTTGAAGAATTTGAGTACTCGACAGTTCAGTTGAAAGTTGATTTAAAAAAAATGGAAAACTTGGAAAATTTTGGTAAGAAATGACCAATCTAAGAGACTTGGCGCAGGCTGCTTGCTGGAAGTCGTCGCTCGGCCACAAGCTCCTCTGAAAGTAATTCATTACGGACCCTGAGTCCGTGAGCTCTTATTGACCAAGAAATAAGCTCCTCCTTGCGCGGCTTAACGCTCTCACATTACAATGTAGAGCCTCTGCCGCCCCTCACGTTCTCTGGAAATCTTGTGAACCTTGATTGCGTTGCCCAAATATTCCGACAGATGTTGTGGATTTTATTCGTAGGTGATATTTATAATGAGAGCGCCGACGTAATGTTCTTTTGCTTTATCACTGGAATGAACCATTCGTAGGATCGATGTAAATGATGTGTTGAATGGCTTGACTGCTTTGGGGTGATTTGATCACGCAACTCACTATTTATCGTAATTTTATTTTATTTTTTACCCAATATACTTCAGTCAGGTTAACTGTTCGTTGTCAGCGCAGTATCTGTGGGCGACATTTATGTGCACGGCAGCGAACTTTAGCTACCTTGAATATTCACGTTTGAACGTGAAATTAATTTCACTCGCAATGTGCAGGATTTAAAAGTAATGAAAATTTTCAAAGATCAATAACAAAACGAACCGCAAACAATAACATGGGTTCCAGTTAGTGTTGATTATCCGTACGAGTATAAGTAAACCTTACGTCAAAATGGCACAACTACCTCTGGAAATGCGAATTAATTATCATTTTTCAGCCCTCAGGAAGAACGCGCTAAAGTTCCGTCTTTCCTTCCTTCATTTTCCCCTAGGTTCATTCCTACATTCCTCAAAATCAGCAGAGATAGATAATCCTCGATTATAAATGACAAATTTCAAAATGTATTTTCTGTGTACAAAAATCCTAATATCTGAAACACTTTACCAGCATTGTTTGCCGCGCTTTGAATTGGGCGAGTCGTTAACTGAAATAAAATGAATGTAAATAAATGAATGAATTTTCACTGGCTTTCAATCCATACAAAACGAGTGAAGGTTTTTTGTTCTGTGTCGCAGTTCATACGACGCAGTGATGGCTTCGTTCGATAAACAGCATGAAAAACACTTCGCACCATTTGATCAGAAAAAATGATTTTTGAAGTCGTTAATAAGCATCCACTATTCGTACTAACAATTTATAAAACTTCAGGCATCAAAGATTAGAGAAGAAGTCGTTTACTTTATTAATATCGTCTCTCGAGGACTGTAGGTAATGAGTAAATTATCTTTGTAAGTTAAATGTGGCGAGTGAATACCGTAGAATTTACCCAACAAACAGCGAGATGTGAGACGGGCTCGTTTCTGTTTATTCTACTCCTTGTTTTATTTCACACGTCATTGCTTTTAGAATAATTTGATGAAATTTTGCTTCTATGATAAGTTGACTTCGAGGTTCTCTAAGAAAACTAACTGTCTCGTACATTTCACTTGCAAACCTTCATGTTACCGTTTTCCAGGTTTCTACAATATAACTTGCTGAGCCCATATGTTCCCGAATTTAAATACAACGAACACTGCTCGTGTCTTCTTCCGCAGAGAACTTCTAAGGTCACCGACTTCAGAGCCGAAATCGCGTCTGGTGGTTGACGAAATGCCAGACGTTCATGAAAAATTTTGGTGTCTGCGAAGAACGCTGGTCGGAAGCGCTGAATTATTAAGCATAAAATCAAGGCTTCCTCACGTCAGGGATGGACCCTGAGCGTTCGATAGCGGCAGCAATAGAAAACTGTTTTGTGGCCAACGCAAACTCGTCTAAACTAGGAATTTTTTTTTCGGGGTTTTCGCCTGGACTGTTGTACCTGGAGGGAAAGCCGTAGTCTGTTCTATTGCAGTGGGAAATTGAATTGGAGAAGGAAAGTAAAACAAGTTTGCTCTTGCCAAAAAAAAATGTACTCAATACGTTTTCATGTTGTTTTGTTTAATTGGTTGATACTCTAACAACCCCCTACTCTTAATGTTGATTTTGTAAGTAATTCTCTCTCTCTATGGATTTGAAACATTGATCTGACGATTTCTTTGACCCGTGCATTTAGTAATGGCATTTTTTCAAGGATAAATTGTCTCAATGTTAGAGAATCACTCACACTCTTTTAACACCGCGTTGGATTTTGCACAGGCCGGACATGCGTCTGAGATTGAAAAAATTCATGCGTAACCTGAGTCATTAATCAGTGCGTGTTGTTTTTTGTGTTTGCAAAGTTCCATCGGTGGGCGTATTTTGGGCATGTGTTCAAATCTTAAGTTTTGTACGCGGCGGAATTTTCTTTGAAAACTGCAATTTTTTTCCATTCCGAAACCTATTTCTAGATTCTTTACCATAGCAGTACTGAATAATAAGCAATAGAAAATGAGACAGTCGAAAAACTTGCTGCAAATGAGAGAACATCAATTTTATCCTACGTGTTTCTAAAAGGTGTCCAAATTTGCTCTTACGTCTTCCCTCGGATTAAATAAATGTTAATGCCGCACTGTGAATCCAATTAGAAACCAACCTTTGATCAGATGTTTTGACTGCAGAAAAAATAATTCATTCTTCGGTCAGGAACACGAATTGACGCTTTTTCATTCTTCATTTCTGGGCTTCGAATCTCACTCAGCCATACCCATGATTTTGGCTGTTGAGCGCAATTCAAGAGAAAATATACTTGAAGTAATCTGGAGGTTTCACGGAAAACGCCAACATGCATTTCCGTGCTCACCATCTTAACGAAAGAGATTTCGTTAGTTGATCACATTCCTAAAATCACTTATGAATTGGTAATGCAGTGAAGTAACTACTGAAATTTTTAAAGAATTTAAATGATGTTTCTCTTAAGCATTCTTCCCCTCACGCGATATAACATACAATAGGGTCAGGTTACTTTGGTTTATCAGTTCTATGCTATGGGGACTGGTTCTCTTAGGGAGATGCGTAGCGACTTTTTTGTATACGGGGCTTCTGTCTTTCGTACTCTCGTACCATCTCCCAGTTTTCATCCTTCACTGTATCTTCTTTACTATTTCTTCCTCTTCCTTCTTAACTAACTGAAGGCAACGGGTATCCTGTGTGGAAACCCTCATGGTGCATGGATTCCCCGTTTTCTGCAACTCATTCTAAGTGGTCCCTTCTCGTGATTTCTCTCGTCACTCATCGCAGATTCAGTATGCTCTATTTGAAGATATCTATTGCTTACTGAATTTTTTGCTCAGGTACCTCGGTAATTTCGTACCCAAGTATTTTGAGAATGGCCCACACGACTTATTATTACAAGCTTCATTTTGCGACGTGGTTTTGCTTCAGAAAATTTTGTTGCTAAAGTGAGACGGCTCAAAATATTGCTACTGCAGCATGTAAAGAGCTACTCGATTAAGCTTACCAGAGTTATTAATCGCCTCAACACCATTCTTGTCATAGGTGCAATACGTCTTGAGAAGTGGGAACATAGAAATACATCAATGGTTCTAATTTACCCCTCAAGGGGATACAACCATTGTATCTATGGGAATTAGTACTCCCAGGGGGAAAATATGAGGGCCCGAGCTGAGAGTTAGGTTGGCCTTCTTTTTGTTGAAATAAAATGTTTTAGCTTTGTTAAGGAACATCTTTTTTCGGTTCACTGCTGTCCTGTTCTTCTGCACCTACTACTTTCTTCTTCAACTTGGATCTTGTTTCATGATCTTCTTTCTCAACTTTCTGTTTCTATGCCCTTTCTGCATAGATTCCGCGTTCATTTAACTCCATACTAAATGGTGTCTTCCTCCTTCCTCTCTTTGGATCGCTTTTGTGGCGGATAGGGAGGCTTAAACAAACTAATGATCTAATCTTCTTATCTGGTTCTAATTTAAATACGTAAATTATAATACCTGCTTCATATCAAACCGCTCGAAATAAATGTTACAATTATAAGGTCACAAAAAGAGATGATTTGCACGTTTCGCAGATTATTTTAAATTTTCTCGTTTTTGATTTGTAATAATTTACGTGTGCATAAATTTTTCATTTTTGCTGGGCAGCAACGCTATTTAACGAGTTAACCTTACTGACTTAAAATCAATTAGTTTTTGAAATTCTCCAACTCTTCTGTTAAGTCTCGGTTTTCTATATTATCCATAGTGTAGTCTCGTAAATCTGAAAGTTTTGATGTTGCTTTGTACAGACTCGCAGTGATTTGGTTAATTTATTTTAATTAATTTCTCTGTTTTCCTTTAAATCAGAAGTTGAATGTTCTTCAATACTCGTTAAAAAAAAACTCTTTACTCATTTATTCAACAAACTAAATAAAATATAATGTCTTTGAAATCGGACGTAGCTAATACGGGATTTTAACACTTTAAAGTAGTTTATGACTATATTCACCCCGCCATTTTTTCAAATTTTAAGCACAAATTTATTACTTCCACATAACGTGCAATCAAAGTCTGACAGAGGAACATTCGGAGAGAAACGTCTTGTATAACGTTAAACTATTGCTGTAGTTTCAAGTATCATTTATTGATGAAAACGGAAAACTCGATCTCAATTTTACAGCACTCGTTTTGTTACAAAGCGAACCTTTGTTTCCAGGAAGTTGGTTTTCTTTGTTCTTTGTCCATACGTCGAATTCGAATGTACTTTTCAAACTTATAATAACTCGCCACGAAAAAGAAACCTTTTGAATGCAAAGCATTGAGCCATTGTCAACGTTTCGATCAGCCCTAATATTTCAAAGAAACTTCTTGATCGTTGCCAATATATCTTGGCTTTGGGGGATTTCCTGCGAGATTATTCCGATAAATTGAACAAGTTTTGCGAGGGAAACTTTCATTCTATTGTTAGTAAGTTTGAGGAATTGAAGGCTACAGTTATCACAAGAGACCGATTGCAGAAGGATTCATCTTTGTGACACGTTCTCGGTTGTACAGGCGAAATAGAGCTCAGAGTATCGTCTCCGTTAAAATTCGGCCCAATGTCTCAATCTATGGCAAAAGTTTACTTCTATCTAAATGAATTTTGAGTACTACTTTTACCAAAGTGCATTTAAAAATACATAGACATTTGTGAAATTTCAATGCATATACTTTTAAAATTAATATTGCGTGCCAAACTCCTTCGCATTCAAGTTTTATTTTAAACGGCTGATGTATTCTGTTCCTCCAAGCTTCTCCTTCTCTTCAGCTATGGAATACATCACTGCAGTCCCTTTAATATCTCCATTTCTCCATCCATTTGGATCATTCATTTTTCAATCCGCTGAAGTCCACGCAGACTTACCTCAATCCCCATGTAATCCCTCTGTGAATCCACATAGCTTCTCGAATCTCCCAGTTCGAGCAGTTTCAATTTTTGGCCTCTTTTCTTTTGTCCTACCCTTATTCAGTATTGCCTTATTCTACGGTGAAGTTAGTCGCTATGGAAACCCAGTCCCTTTCCCTAAAGTGAGAGGTAAAGATACTGATTTCTGGTGCTTACTGAGGAAATTGTTACCAAGATTAATTGCTTGAAATTCGTAGCGCTGAATAACGAAAATAGCCGGCCAGTCTTTTTATAGTAGAAAGGGCGCAAAGGAGTTGAAGAGGAAAATGCTAGATTGAATGAAAATTGG